>VWPU01003295.1:0-21181 GCA_013398955.1 Callaeas wilsoni | reverse complement strand
ATATTCCCTTCAATTCCAGCTTTTTTTGGGTACCATCAGGGGGATATTCCCATCAAATTTCAGCTTTTTTTGGGTATTTTTTCCCATGGAGTGGGAGATTTTATTTCCATCCCTGCAGTAGTTAAAGAACAGCATCAAGGTCCCCCCTCGCCAGGTGCTGCTTATCAGCTAAAGAGATAAGAGGGGCCCAAAAAAATCATCCGTTAATCATCATTAATTAGCAATTTTTACTGCCCCAGCCTCGACACTTCTCACCTCACAAAAATCAAAATATTTGAGCTTTTTCTTTACATTTAAAGCCAGATTTTAAGGAGATCACCCATTAATCCTCACTAATTAACTGCCATTTTTATAGCACCAACCTAGAACTTTTTACCTCACAAAAATCGAAATATTTGAGCTTTTTCTTTACATTTAAAGCCAGATTTTAAGGAGATCACCCATTAATCCTCACTAATTAACTGCCATTTTTATAGCACCAACCTAGAACTTTTTACCTCACAAAAATCGAAATATTTGAGCTTTTGTTTAACACATAAACCCAGATTTTAAAGAGAATCCTCATTAATTAACAGCAATTTTTACAGTTCCAATCTAGAACTTTTTACCTCACAAAAATCGAAATATTTGTGCTTTTTCTTGCCATTTAAAGCCAGATTTTAAAGAAAAAAATCACCTGTCAATCCTCATTGATCTGACGCAGTTTTTACAGTCCCATCCTTGACACTTTTACCTCATAAAAATCGAAATATTTGAGCTTTTTCTTTACATTTCAACTCAGATTTTAAACAGTAAAATCACCTGTTAACCCTCATTAATTAACAGCAATTTCTACAGTTCTTATCTAGACACTTTTCACCTCACAAAATTCAAAATATTTGAGGTTTTGTTTAACACACAAACCCAGATTTTAAAGACAGAGATCACCTGTCAATCCTCATTAATCTAAGTTTTTATAGTCCCATCCTTGACATTTTTACCTCATAAAAATCAAAATACTTGAGCTTTTTCTTCACATTTAAACTCAGATTTTAAGGAGATCACCCATTACTCCTCACTAATTAACTGCAATTTAATTGCAGTTTTTACCTCACAAAAATCGAAATATTTGAGCTTTTTCTTCACAAAAATTGAAATATGTGAGCTTTTTCTTCCCATATAAACCCAGATTTTAAAGACAGCGATTACTCATTAATCCTCACTAATTAACTGCCATTTTTATAGCACCAACCTAGAAATTTTTATCTCACAAAAATCAAAATATTTGAGCTTTTTCTTCCCATATAAACCCAGATTTTAAAGACAGCGATTACTCATTAATCCTCACTAATTAACTGCCATTTTTATAGCACCAACCTAGAACTTTTTACCTCACAAAAAATCAAAATATTTGAGCTTTTTCTTTACATTTAAACTCAGATTTTAAACAGAAAAATCACCTGTTAATCCTCATTGATCTGACGCAGTTTTTACAGCCCCATCCTTGACACTTTTACCTCACAAAAATCAAAATATTTGAGCTTTTTCTTCCCATTTAAACCAAGATTTTAAAGAGAAAAATCACCCATTAATCCTCATTAGTTAATGGTAATTTTTACAGCCCCATCCTTGACACTTTTACCTCACAAAATTCAAAATATTTGAGGTTTTGTTTAACACATAAACCCAGATTTTAAGGTGAAAAATCACCTGTTAATCCTCATTGATCTGACGCAGTTTTTACAGCCCCATCCTTGACACTTTTACCTCACAAAAATCAAAATATTTGAGCTTCTTCTTCCCGTTTAAACCCAGATTTTAAAGAGAAAAATCACCTGTTAATCCTCATTAATTAACAGCAATTTTTACTGTTCTTATCTAGACATTTTTACCTCACAAAAATCAAAATATTTGAGTTTTTCTTCCCATTTAAAGCCAGATTTTGAAGGGAAATATTAAAATCACCTGTTAATCCCCACCTCTGAGGAGAGGGAAGGGCACAAAACTCAGATTTATGGCAAAGCCGTGCCATTATTTTGGGATAAAACTCCTAAAAAAAAAAAATCTTTAAATCTTCCTTAAAAGGCCGGTCAAAACCACGGAATGAAAGATTCCTGGGGGGAAAAGAGTAAAAAAAAAGTGAATTTTCACTTACTGCCTTATAAACTGAACTGCGTCCTCGTACTTCATCCCACACTCAATGAGAGCGAGCGCGACCAGAACGGGAGCCCTGCGGGAAAAAAAAATCAATATTTAAGGAACATCCAGAGAAATAATGAACGGAATCCTTCGAAATTCAGCCAATTCCTCCCCAAAAATGCACCTGAAGGGTTTTTTTCCTTTCGGCGTTTCCCACAGAAAGGTGTTTTTCCTGATGTAAAATGACTTTTTGGATTGGATTGTGCTTCCCGAGGAAATAAAAATCAACAGCAGCTCTTTAGTGGATGGGGTGTGAGATGAGAATTCTGGATTTTTATGTTTTTTTATCTCACTTTAACCTAATTTTCTGCTTTTTAACAGCTCCTAAACGCTTTTGAGCGCGGATTGAGCTGTACAGAGCTATGGCTTTATGGATATTATTTTTATATTTTGATTTTTTTGAACTGATTCTGCAAAGCAACGGGGATAAGGAGAATTTTCTGCTTTGGGATCTTCATTTTGGGAGTCAGTTAAGGGTAAAAAAAACCCTTTTGAACAAGCAGGAATCCCAGAATACATTGATTTTCTCCACCTCACAGGGCAAAAGAGGCACCTGTAAGAGTGGAGAAAAGAAGGATTAAAGAGGTGCCAGGAATTGGGCAAAAATAACAAAGTTCTGGAGGAATAACTCCCACTATCACCCTGCAGCGGCAGAAATGCCATTATTCACTCTGCAAGTGGGAATTTGAAACTCCAGAGGTGAATAAAATAGGAAAAAATAGAAAAAAAATAGAATAAAATAGAGTAAAATAGAATAAAATAGAATAAAATAGAATAAAATAGAATAAAATAGAATAAAATAGAATAAAATAGAATAAAATAATGGAAGAAGAAAATGGAGGAAAAGAGGAGAGGAAAAGAGGGGAGGAAAAGAGGGGAGGAAAACAATATAAAATCAGATAAATATCAAATCACATAAAAATCATATATAAAAATATAAAAATCATATAAAATCATATTAAAAATCATATAAAATCATATTAAAAATCATATAAAATCCTATTAAAAATCATATNGAAAAGAGGGGAGGAAAACAATATAAAATCAGATAAATATCAAATCACATAAAAATCATATATAAAAATATAAAAATCATATAAAATCATATTAAAAATCATATAAAATCATATTAAAATCATATTAAAAATCATATTAAAAATCATATAAAATCACATATAAAATAATAGATAAAAATCAGATAAAAATCAGAAAAATCAGATAAAAATCAGAAAAATCAGAAAAATCAGAAAAATCAGATAAAAATCAGATAAAAATCAGATAAAAATCAGATAAAAATCAGATAAAAATCAGATAAAAATCAGATAAAAATCAGATAAAAATCAGATAAAAATCAGATAAAAATCAGATAAAAATCAAACAACTGTCTCTTTTCCAGAGCTGAACTCAACCCCCCACTCCAGGCAGCCAATTTTCTGTTTAAACCCGGGTTTTTTGCAGCTCCTGCTTTCCCTGCGCCTGGGATCAGCAGGAAAAGGGCCCTGTGCAAGGAGCAGACGGATTTGGGGCGGGGAGGTGACACCAAGAGCAGAAACCTCCGGCCCCCTTTGCCCCGGGGCCACCCGTGGCCACCTCCTGAAGATGTCCTGAGGATGTCCTGAGGATGCTCTGAAGATGTCCTGAGGATGTCCTGAAGACGTCCTGAAGACGTTCTGAGGATGTCCTGAGGACATCCTGAGGATGCTCTGAGGATGTCCTGAGGATGTTCTGAAGACGTCCTGAAGATGCTCTGAAGATGTCCCGAGGATGTTCTGAGGATGTCCTGAAGACGTTCTGAAGATGTCCTGAAGACGTTCTGAAGATGTCCTGAGGATGTCCTGAGGATGCTCTGAAGATGTCCTGAGGATGTCCTGAAGACGTCCTGAAGACGTTCTGAGGATGTCCTGAGGACATCCTGAGGATGCTCTGAGGATGTCCTGAGGATGTTCTGAAGACGTCCTGAAGATGCTCTGAAGATGTCCCGAGGATGTTCTGAGGATGTCCTGAAGACGTTCTGAAGATGTCCTGAAGACGTTCTGAAGATGTCCTGAGGATGTCCTGAGGATGCTCTGAAGACATCCTGAAGACGTCCTGAGGATGTCCTGAAGACGTCCTGAAGATGCTCTGAGGATGTCCTGAGGATGCTCTGAAGATGCTCTGAAGCTGTCCTGAAGATGTTCTGAGGATGTCCTGAAGATGCTCCTTGGATAAATCGGAGCCCAAACGGAAAAACGAACGTCGATGGCTCCTGTGCCAGGAAATACTGGCCATTTTCTGAAGATGTTCTGAGGACGTTCTGAAGGATGCTCTGAAGATCTCCTGAGGATGTCCTGAGGATGTTCTGAGGACGTTCTGAGGATGTCCTGAAGATGCTCTGAGGATGTCCTGAGGATGCTCTGAAGATGCTCTGAGGATGTCCTGAGGATGCTCTGAAGATGCTCTGAGGATGTCCTGAGGATGCTCTGAAGATGCTCTGAGGATGTCCTGAGGATGCTCTGAAGATGCTCTGAGGATGTCCTGAGGATGCTCTGAAGATGCTCTGAGGATGTCCTGAGGATGCTCTGAAGATGCTCTGAGGATGTCCTGAGGATGCTCTGAAGATGCTCTGAGGATGTCCTGAGGATGCTCTGAAGATGCTCTGAGGATGTCCTGAGGATGCTCTGAAGATGCTCTGAGGATGTCCTGAGGATGCTCTGACGATGTCCTGAGGATGTCCTGAAGACATCCTGAAGACGTCCTGAGGATGTCCTGAAGACGTCCTGAAGATGCTCTGAGGATGTCCTGAGGATGTTCTGAGGACGTTCTGAAGGATGCTCTGAAGATCTCCTGAGGATGTCCTGAGGATGTTCTGAGGACGTTCTGAGGATGTCCTGAAGATGCTCTGAGGATGTCCTGAGGATGCTCCTTGGATAAATCGGAGCCCAAACGGAAAAACGAACGTCGATGGCTCCTGTGCCAGGAAATATTGGCCATTTTCTGAAGATGTTCTGAAGATGTCCTGAGGATGTCCTGTGGATGTCCTGTAGATGTCCTGAGGATGTCCTGTGGATGTCCTGAGGATGTCCTGAGGATGTCCTGTGGATGTCCTGTGGATGTCCTGATCTGAGGATGTCCTGAAGACGTTCTGAAGACGTTCTGAGGACGTCCTGAAGACGTCCTGAGGATGTTCTGAGGATGCCCTGATCTGAGGATGTCCTGAGGACGCTCTGAAGATGTTCTGAAGATGTCCTGAAGATTTTCCTTGGATAAATCGGAGCCCAAAGGGAAAAACGAACGCCGATGGCTCCTGTGCCAGGAAATGTCGGCCATTTCCCCCTCTGCCTCCTCCTTCCCTCCTCTCTCCTCTTCCAGAGGTGGAAATTCCACACCCTGCTGCACTCCCCACTCTTTAATCTTTGTTTTCCACTCACTGATATCCTTAAATTTTAACATCCCATGGGGCCACTGGAACAACATTTAACGCTTCAATTCCATTTTTTTCCAAGCCCACAGCACCCAGGGATTCCATTTGGGAATTGCAGCGTTTTTATCTCAAAAGGTTCTTCCCCAAAGCTGGAATTTGTGAGGAAGAAATTCCAGGCTGACTTCTCCAAACTGAAGCCACTTGAGAGGAAGAAAAGTCATTAAAGCAGTCCTCCTAAATGGCTTTTTTTTTCCAAAAAAAAAAAAAAAAAAATTTCCACAGGATAGCTTATCAGTGGAAAACAGAAGGAAATTAAAAAAAAAAAACTAGAAAAAAATATTTGTGTGAAGTAGCACAGAAGGGTTTACCAAACAAAACACTATAAAAAAAATATTTGGGTGAAGTAGCACAGAAGGGTTCGTTGTTTTAGCACAAACACTTTGAAATTCATCGATTCACAATACTTTTAAATTAATGAATTCATGCCTGCCACAAGCGCTCTGAGCCATCTCTCCGAGGTTTTTGCTCAATTATGAAATTACTCAACATTTTTCAGCTGCACTAAGTCCTCGCTGCTTTCACGACACGGATTTGAGGCCGCTGGTTTAAATTATTTGGGGTGAAAACGGAGAAATCGAGGTTTCTTAAACACCAACCTGCCAAATAAACGAATTTTAAACGCAATTTAAAGCCAAGAGGGCAGAGCACCGACCTTCCCAAGCCCGCCACGCAGTGAACAGCCACGCAGCAGCCCGGCTCCTCCCGAAATTTGGATTTCAAAAGGTTCAGCCAGTCCTCCACGATCTGACTGGGGGGTGGTGCTCCATCATCAAACGGCCAGTCCTGAAGGGGGGAAAAAAATTCCATGAAATCCACACTCTCCAGCAGCGGGAGGAGAATCCTGGATTTAGCAAAAAAAAAGCATAATAATAACAGTTCTGAGGGTTTTTTGGGATTTTTTTCTGGTGGAAAAGAGGAGTTTTCAGGTCGATAGAACGCCACATTAAATGTTTAACAAGCATTTAATTGCACTTTGCAATAAACCCCGCGCCAACTCCTCTGCAATAAAGGATTTTTTTTTTTCAGCAAAACCCCTGCCCTCANAATAAAGGATTTTTTTTTTTTTAGCAAAACCCCTGCCCTCGAAATCCCATTTTATTAAAAAAGATGTGAAAATCAATAGGCGTTTTCAAATAAACACAGCAGAGAGAGGAGAACTCTGCAGAGCTCTGCTCGTGGTCGTGGCATCCTTTTAAAATCCTGTTTGTGCTTCAGGCTCCGTGGAGGAGAAGCTGATCCTAAAAATTCCCAATTCCAATGGAGCAACTCCTCCAGTTACCAGGACTCAGGGATTTATCAATCACCTGGGTGCTTTCAAATTGAAAAAAACCCAACATTCACGAGCAGAAAGTGCTCAAATAATGGCAAAAAATCACTTTTTTTTGCTGTGGAAGGGGCAGCCAGCCTTAAATCCAGGCCATATTTAATATCAATAATCAAAAATGCCATGGAAGCAGCTTCCCGTTTTCCTGAGGCCTCACAACTCTCCTGGAATTTGTGCTCCACCTCTCTCACTCAGCCCCAAGCACAACATCCCCCAATTTATAATTTTCTTGGTTGTGCGGAGTGCTGGAGAAAGGATGTAAAAGGGGAAGAAAAAAACCCAGTATTCTGTAGTTATTTCGCACTTTTCTTTGGATGATTGTGATGTATTTTACCACAAAAACTCACGGGGCAGAGTCCTGGATTGTTCCACGAACTCTGAAAATGGAAGGAAATTGCTTTGAAAGGAGCCCTCTCCCTTCATCAGACACAAAAAACCCCTTTCCTGGAGCACTTTAAGAACAGGTTCTGATGAAATAACATCCTCTGAAACCCGAAAGCAGCGCGCAGGAACAGCCGAAAACCACCGGAGTTTTCATTCTGAGATGCACTTAAACACTTCCCGAAGAGCCAACACAGCTCGGAAACGTGCTGCAAGGTGGGAGTTGAGTCTGAGAGCTACAAAACCCCAAAAATACCGGAATCATTTTGTATGGGATGAATTCACCAAGCCTGAAGAGCGCAGAGAAGCCCTTTGTTAAAATACTCGGAAAATTAAAAATATCTGGGACAACACAGCAAAGGAAAAGGCCACAGGAATAAGATCAGCGAGTAAAACTTGTTCTTTCTAATAAAAGGTTTTTATGGGATTTTCCACTCAATCCCACAGCGCTGGCTGGGTTATTTTAGGGCTGTGGCACCCCCCTTGTCCCAGGAAGAGAGGTACAGGCTGCTTTTGAAACGGGATTTCTGTGTTGAATTGAAACGAAATCTTTTCCTTCCTATCTACACAACTCCTGGGCTGGCCTGGATCAATCCCAGGACTGTTAAAAACACAGGGCCGAGAATGATTCAGCCACTGGGGAAGGAATTGCAGCAAAGTTTTGCATTTTTTTTTTCCTTATTCCAAGTTCTGCCAGCATCACCTCTGGATTCCCGTGGGACAGGACAGAAAAGCCATTTCTGAGCCGCACAATGAAAACAGCGATTAATAACCAGGAATTAACAACCAGGATTGCACAAAGGGAAAACCCAGCTCTGCCTGCAGCAGCGGGAAGGGGCAGAGGCAGGAAAGGAAAGGGATTTATCCTCTTTTCCCTTTTTTTTGGGACAGCACAACAGCTCCAGGTCTGTGCTGGCTCCAGGATTGGCAACAGGTGGTGAAGAAGTGACGGAATTTTGGGGTGATAAAGAAGCTTTTCTTCAAAACCACTGGAATTAGGAACTCCCGGAGCTGCCTGAATCTGTGCAGGATGAGCCCGCAGCTTCCACTTCCACCCTGGAATCCCCAGGCAAGGAATTCCCAGCTCCAACGGGGGCACTTCCACCCTCCTGTGGCATTCTGGTGCTGGCTGCTGGAGGGCACAGAGGGTAAAGAAAATCTGATCCAAAAAATCAAGGAGCGAGAGAAGGAGAAGAAGGAAATATCCCTTGGATCCTGAAGCTGAACAAAGCCACCACAGCCCCGTTGGTCGCCAAAAAGGGTGGAAAAATCCAGAAAAAAATCCGGGGCGGGGGGGAATCCAGAAAAAAATTCCCTCCTGGTTTTCCTGATGTCACATTTGTTGTCCTGACACACGAACACGACCCAGCCCACAGGAACGAGATCCATCCCCAGCCCTGGAGCCCATCCCTGCTGACAAACACGTGCAGGAACAGTTCATTCCCTGCTTTCTCCCTGTGCCAGCTGGGAAAAAAGCTCTGGAGCCGCCACGTTCTACCCATGAGCCGCTCGCAGGTTTGCCAAAACTCTCCCGTTTTCAGGGGTTTCGCCAAGTTTTTGACCTCAGCAGCGCTAAAACCGACATTAAATAGTGCTAAAAGAGGCACTAATCTCCCCCAGGCTGTGCTTTTAATCTTGCATCTGGTTTTTTTTTACAGGCAAATATTGGCTTTAAATAGCGAGGTGTTATTTTCTCAGCCGGGGGTAACTCAATCCCATTTCTGAGCAGCGACAGGACTCCGCCTGGAAAAAAAAAAACCAACCAGGAATTCATGGGGAAGAGCAGCTGGATTTATCTCCCTCCTGGAGCAGTGTCCTGAGGCTTTTTAGGATGAGGGAAATGTCTCTGGACAGAACATTCTGCTCAGAGTGAGAGGTCCACACCAGGGCAGAGCTGCAGGAAACCCCATTTCCAGTTTTTTGGTTTTTTTTTAAGCAAAGCTTCCTCAAAGAGCAGCTTTCAGTTCAAAATTGAGGTTTTTAAAGCTTCTTGAGAACCAAAAGCCTGAATTAGTTCAGAAACAGAGGCTCCAGAGCCGCCCACGGCCTGGAAAAGGTGGGAATTCCATCCCAGCTCACACCTGCAGTGCTGCCCTGGGAAGAATCTCCCCCCTGGCACAGGAATTCTCTCCCGATCCCCAGCTTCACTCAGGGCTCAGAGGGATTCCACAGCCCCACTGAATCCTTCCAGCCCCTGGCAGCCTGAGGAGCGTCCCAGGGAGAGGTTTCACGGCACTGTGCCCAAAAAACACCTCCACCTCCGAATCCCAGCCAGCTCCGGGAGGAGGAAAAACGCAATTCCAGAGGGCAGCCCTGCAAGGAGTGACTTTTCCAACAACGCTGAGGCCCACGTGGCCGCCTGGAACTGGAATAAAAGCTTTGCGGGGCTGGAAGCCAAGAGACCTGACTGACCCGCACATGGAATTTTCACTGATAGGCCAGGATCGAATTTTCTTCTCCTCACGGAAAACTGCAGGAGTTTTCCTCTGGCTGAGGCACGGAGAGCCGCAGGAAGGCTGAGGAGCAATTCCTGCCCTCACAACGCCGGGGTGTTACTCACCCCAGCAAAACAAACCGATTCCATCAGGCACACTCTAATAATTCCCAAGTATTGCCTGGAAAAACACTGCCTGGAAGGTCGGGGTGAGCACACACCTCTTAAAAAAACCTCCCCCGGCCGAGCAGCGCAGGGAGTCAGACACCATTGCGTAACGGCAGCTGTGAGTAAGCGGGGAAGGAATTCCACCTGGGGAAGGAATTCCACCTGCCAGGAATTCAGGAATTCCACCTGCCAAGAATTCCACCTGCCAGGAATTCAGGAATTCCACCTGGGGAAGGAATTCCACCTGCCAGGAATTCAGGAATTCCACCTGCCAGGAATTCCACCTGCCAGGAATTCAGGAATTCCACCTGCCAAGAATTCCACCTGCCAGGAATTCAGGAATTCCACCTGCCGAACTGGGAAGCTCCACTCCGAGGTCAGGAGGGCAGGCTTTGATCGAGGCTGCCGAGGAATTCTTCCCTGGGAAGGTGAGGAGGGGCTGGGATGGATTTTCCAGAGAAGCTGTGGCTGCCCCCGGGAGCGTCCAAGGGTGGGTTGGAGCAATTTGGGATAGTGGAAGGTGTCCCTGCCCTTGGCACGGATGAGATTTAAGGTCCCTTCCGACCCCAAACATTCCAGGATTCCAGGACTCTCTCCCGCTGCAGCCATTCCACAGAAATTTGTATCAACCTGTCACCTACGGGCTCAAAAGTGGCACTTTCTGTAAGGACAAGGAAAGGGAATTTTATCCACATCCTGAGAAAACCAACAGCAAAGCCAAAAAATACGGTGGCCAGAGACAAGGACCGAACCAGGCTTCAACCACAGGGCTGAACATCAGATATTACCAAAATAACCACTAAAAAGCAAGCAAAATATCTCCAAAACCACACAAAGACCCAGCGAGTTTCTCAAACCCACCTTTCCCTGGTGCTAATTTACTTCTGGCCAGGCTGGACCACCCCCAAGTTCTTGCCGAAAGCACAAAGAGACCCCCACAATTTTCTAGACATGAAAATTGACATTTTTAGCCGGTTTTAAAGTTCGACTCACTAGAACTTGGATTCCTTCTTTCTCGATTGGAGCCTGATCATAAGTGGCATCACAAACTCGCACCAAGGTTGTCACCCCGTACTTCTTCAGCTCCTTGAAGAGAAAGGAAAACAGGTGAGCACCCGTGAACGATAAAACTCATTTTATCAGCTGTAAAACTCAACGTTTTCCACAGTTTCGGGGCACCGAGGTGACTGCCCACGGAAGGAGCAAGGGGTGAAGTTTGTGAGGACAAGTTACAAGCGACAGAAACATCTCTGAAGGGAGGGGGGGGAGAAAAAAAATGGCAATTATAAGAGCAAAGTTAAAATAGCTGCTTAAACCCTCCAAGCAGCTTCTTCTCCTCTTTAAATAGAAGCCTGGGACTGTTTGCTTCAGGCAGTGTTGACATTTGGAGGCAGGGAGGAACAGAGCACACACCCCACCATACCCCAGCTTCCTGGTACTGCCCTAAAAGCAGCACTCGGTGCCAGGTGAAGAATCAGGGGATGGAACAAAAGCTGCTCCGCTTGGCTCCGAAGGTTCCCAAGCCAAACAGAATTCCCTCTGAAGCATTAGTGCACCTCACAATCAGCAGGAAAATCTGCTGCAGGCTCCTGAAAAAGGGAGGAAATTCTCAATAATAGGGGGTGGGCGGAAGTAAAAAATTCTCAATAATCGGCTGTGAGGGGAAATGGGGCAGGGATATCTGAGCAGGGACACTCAGACAGCAGCTGGAGGTGACAGGATCCCTCTGGAATGACAAAGACCTGCAGAGAGCAGATAAAAACCCTCCTGAGAGAAGCCAGAAGGGCAGAAAGATGTGAAATCCGCTGCGCTGCTGCCGCTTCTCTGCTGAGGCCATCTGCCACTCGCCCCGAAAATCGAATTTTGCTGTATTTAAGATGTCACTGTGCCAGGCGCAGGGCGAGCCAGGCAGAGGCCACGTTCCACAGATCAATTCTGGCACCTGAAATCCCTGACAGTCCCGGGATGGACAGGGGAGGCGGATAACTCATCCTGCAAACTTAAACTTCAGTTTGAGTCTTGTCCTCAATCCTCTGAGGGAGGAGAACGCTCAAAAACCAGTTACAATTCTGTTAATTGCTTCTTTATTTTAATTGCTCAGCTGAGCAACAGGCTGATTTATTAAAAACGGTGCATTACTTAATGAAAAAGAACATTTAGACTCATGAAATATTCAAAATAGGACAAGGAAAACACAATCAGGGAATGGTTTGGGTGGGAAGGGAATTTAAAGCCCATCCTCTGGTTTGGGAGGACAACCTGGCCTTGGACACTTCCAGGGATGGGGCAGCCACAGCTTCTCTGGGAATTCCATCCCAGCGAGGAATTTCCTGCGGTTTTAACCTAAATTTCTCCTTTTCCAGTCTGAACCCATTACTCTTGTCCGAAGAGTGAATCTCCTTGATGGCAACTGGGCTATTTGCATCCCAAAACTGAAGCTCATCCAAGCTAAGAAATGCAGGAATTCAGGAAAAAAACCCAGCAGTGATTCCCATAATGTGAGGAGAACGAGAATAATAAAGACAAAAACACCTTAAATTTCAAGTAACAGGCACAGCACTGAGCACCAGGGGTGAGGAAGGACCTGAGCAGGAATTATGAGGAATTTGGGAATTTTTCCGGACTCCTTACCTCAATGAACTTGCTGAGGGTTGCATTGGTTGGGTTGTGAGTGATCAGGAAACGCAGGTTCTCGTAAGTAATTTCCACGGGGGCTGGACGGTTCATAATGGCAAAGAAAATGTGTGAGGGGGCCACAAAAAAAAAAAGAAAAAAATAATAATAAAAATAAAGGGGGGGCCAAAAAAAAAATAAAAATCAATGACCTTGGGAACGTTTCACAGCAGAAAACATCAAAAAGACCACTAATACGCCTGGGACTGATCAGAGCTTGCTTTGATGGGTTTGTTCCTGGGGGATTTTGCTCCTAGAAAAGCAGGTTTGCTTCAGAGCCCCTCAATTCCTGGCGGGTGGTATCCTTCAGGCTCCCGAAATTCCGCCGGCGCGCCGAGACCGGGCAGCCCGTTCTACATTTAGGCACTGGTGAGGCGAAGGAAGTAAGGGCAGGTTTTTTTCTCCACTCGGTTTCGTCTCCACTCGGTTTTGTCTCCACTCGGTTTTCCTGGCGCCGAGCTCCGCCAGAGTCAGCGACGGCAATCCGCTTCCAACGGGCGGGAGAAATCCCATAAATCTGAGCGCGTCCCGCTGCGTTCCCGGAGTTTTGGAGGCAAAGGGAATTCTGGCACACACACACACACACACACACACACGGGCGTGGGGAGCCCTCTCGGCTCACTTGGCGGCCAGGGTGCTGTGCTGGGCCTGGCAGAAGTCTGCCCTGACGCTCAGAATCGCCATAAATGTGCCAAGTATCCTCCAACGGAACACCTGGAAGCAAGGAAAAACAGCGGGGAAAGCGTTGGCGGCGTCCGCTCCCGTCGGCGAAATTCAAAATTAAATTTGGAATTTCGGCAACGCAGAAAAAAAAAAAACGATTAAATTTATAGCCCTGATCCCAATACACTGCAAAAAACCCGATTAAATTTATAGCCCTGATCCCAAATACACTGCAAAAAAACTGATTACATTTATAGCCCTGATCCCAAATACACTGCAAAAAAACTGATTACATTTATAGCCCTGATCCCAAATACACTGCAAAAAAACTGATTACATTTATAGCCCTGATCCCAAATACACTGCAAAAAAACTGATTACATTTATAGCCCTGATCCCAAATACACTGCAAAAAAACTGATTACATTTATAGCCCTGATCCCAAATACACTGCAAAAAAACTGATTACATTTATAGCCCTGATCCCAAATACACTGCAAAAAAACTGATTACATTTATAGCCCTGATCCCAAATACACTGCAAAAAAACTGATTACATTTATAGCCCTGATCCCAAATATTGTGAATATTCTCTCAGGATTCGTTGCAATTCCGGCTCCCGGAGCCACCAAGGACAAGGAATTCTGTGTTCCCTCCCCCGCCAGGTGTCCTGGAATAACAGAAACCAGCACAAAGACAAGGAAAAACTTGGAAATGTCATGGGCACCTGCTCGGCCTGAGCCTAAATATATAAAAAACAGTGCTGCTGTGCCTCTATTTTCTGAATAAAACCAGCAGCAGGAGCAGAAGTAAGAGCATAATAAATAAAATAATATAATAGAATCCATTTTTCATGTATTTGAGCTCTTGCTAGCAGATAAATTCCGAAATATCCCCCTGAAATCTATCAAAGTAACGGCCAAATGGTCATTTAGCAGCAGTAACTTTTAGTTATTCTCAATTATTTCAGTTATAACCATAATAACTTTTGGTTATGCGCAGCCTTATCTCTGTTTACAGACCTGGGCTCTAAAGGCAGCCAGTCTGAAGACCCAAAATTCAAAATACAAACGTTTCAGCAATAAGGGATGGAACAAAGCCATGAAATTCAGGGGGATGAAAATGGAGTTATCCCAAACGACCTTGAATCAGGACCGAAATATTAAATTATCAGCGTGGTTTTTCACCGCTTTTAAAAATAACGGAGCCAAGGAATCGCTGCTGACGCTCCTTTTTTGAGGGGAAAAAAGGCTGGAATCAGATGGATAAAATCCCACCCCGCAGGCAGAAGTCCCAAACCTGCAACTGGAGTGGAAAGGTCAAGCTGGCACACGGGAGCGAGGATAATTTGGGAAAAACATCCCCCCACGGAGTCCCCGTCCCAAACTCGTGCAGCGCTCAGTGTTTAATGAGGTCCTCGCTTTCAAACGGGCAAATTAAGCACGGAGAAATTACCTTTTTCACTGCCACCGAGTCAAAAATCACCCAAAGAACAGCAATTACTCCCTTAAAGTGCAGCCCTCGGTGCCAAAAATGATATTAATTAGCTCGCCAGAGGCGAGAGGAAAAGCTGTGTTCAATCACCTCCCCCGACCTTAAGGCGGCTCCTGCTCCGAGTGACCGAAATACAGATTTCCACCGCGGATCCGGGAATGTTTTATCCAAAGGATGGATTCTCACCCTGGATGGAAGAGTCCCCTCCAACCACAGCGAGTCCTCCCATGCATCAGTCCCCTCACAGATCACAGAAAATTAAGAGATGAAAGCCCAATTAGAACTTAATTAAGGGTAATAAAAAGGTTTAATGGCAAAACCTCCATTCTCCAAGGAGAACCTCCATTCCCACATTTCCTTTTCCAAGGCTTGGGTTGGAAGAGCTTCGTCCAGAGCTATTTTTGCCCTGGAAGTTGTATCAAATTTGGGTCATTTTTTTTGGATACTCTTCAAACCAAAGAGGGAATTTCACCCCAATTATTTTCAAAGGCAGTTGTACAAACAAGGGATTAAGAAGCGGAATATGTCATTTCCACGTCTCCTCAGAGCGGCAAGGAGTCACCAGCTCCTCTGAAAAACAGGAATGACACCGGCTCCTCTTTCCCAAAGGAATATTCCTGAAGCATTTAATTAGCTCCTAGCTCGGGAGTAATTAAAAATGTAAAGCACTGTATTTAAGCCTGAAGAAGTTATTTCCAGCAGGATAAGGAATTGCTGTAGCACACAGGTCTAATTTTAAAAGTTTGGGCTGCTGACAGATGCCCCCTCCTCCCATGGCTTTTCGACTGGAGTTTAAAAAGAAAAATGAGGTTTCTAATTAAAGAAATGAAATTATTGTCTACGACTTCTGATTTCCCCAAGTAAATAATTTAAAGTTTCCCCCTTTACCAAATCTGCACTTCCAAACCCCGGGAGAACTGATGACAATAAATTGTAACCAGGTCTGTGGACAGCAGCAAACACGGAATCATTTTTCAGCCAATTAACCTTCAGATTTTACAGCCAGGAAAGTGAGATAGGAGATGGGAGAGGAACCCAAAAACGACAGCTGGCCTGGAAAAAGGGAGCAGGAGCATCCAAGGAGGAAGCTGAGGAGGGAGGAGGAGGAAAAGCAGGACAAACAGCTGGGAATAAACACTCCTGGGGCTGCAAGGATGTGCCTGGAAGGCAGCTCCTGGTGGAGTTATCAGGGAACGGGGATCAATCAACTTCCCGTTATCTGGGCGGGATTTCGGGATTTTGGGAAGTTTGAGCTGAACACACACAGAGATCCCACGGGGACCAGCCTGACCTCGCTCACAGCCTGATCCCAGGCAAATCTGAGAGGAATTTCCACTCAAATCCCATGAACGGGCAAAAATCAGGTGAAAACCTACGCAAAGGGCGGTCATTAACCAGCATA
Source organism: Callaeas wilsoni (assembly GCA_013398955.1). Lineage (NCBI taxonomy): Eukaryota > Metazoa > Chordata > Aves > Passeriformes > Callaeidae > Callaeas > Callaeas wilsoni. The sequence goes on along the minus strand of VWPU01003295.1, from coordinate 5,004 downwards.
AATAAATTGAGGTAACAACTAATATAAATAAATCGAGGTACCAACTAATATAAATAAATCGAGGTAACAACTAATCAGGAGAGACCAGGGAAAGGAATTCCTGGCTTGACAGGAGCCACCCCGGAGCTGGCTGGAAGTGAAAAGCCAACGCGGCCACGATCTCCGTGTCCAGGGGCTGCTGCGGCACCGATTCCAAAATCAGAGATTCCAGCAGAGCCGGCGGCCCTGGACCGAGCCAACAGCAGCTCAGGGTAAATGAAAAACAAGGAATGACACCGTGAGGAATTCCCAGCTCCACCAGCTCCTCCAAAACTGAGCTGCACGGAGAGAGAGAAACGGCTCGGAACAGCTGCAGCTTCCAGGGATTGCAAAACACGGATCCCCCTGGAAAGGTCACTGGGATCCCCTTTCCAAAGGCCCCAGGGCACAGGATGCACAGCGCTCCCTGCTAATTTGTTACTCAGAATTAAAAGGATACTCGGGTGATTGGAAGGCCTCGAGCAATCCCAAATCGTTTTGTTCCTCTAAGGGAGGATCCACGTTCAGTGTTCAATTCCCCAGCCGCTGGATTTTCCTCTTCCCTAAAATCTCCTCCATTTCCACACGTGAAATCAGCACCACAACTGGATCCCAGGAAATCTGCCACCAGGCCAGGCTTTTCCTGCCACTCTTCCCATGCCAGGCTTTTCCTGCCACTCTTCCCATGCCAGGCTTCACTTCCCTGAAAACACCCCACTGAGGGACCCCTCTCCATCCCTACACTGCCAAAATGTCTCATCCGGAAGTCAGAGACCTCCAAAACGAGCCTTAAAACCTAAAAAAGATCTTTTTAAAATATCCTCTCCTAGCCCATGAGGAAAAACCCTGGAACGACATGGTTTGGGACTTGCACTCTCTGAATGAAGCCTGCTCAGACTGACACGTGCCAAAGGTCTCATCCAGGAGTCAGAGACCTCCAGAACGAGCCTTAAAACCTAAAAAAGATCTTTTTAAAATATCCTCTCCTAGCCCATGAGGAAAAACCCTGGAAAGAAATGGTTTGGGACTTTCACTCTCTGAATGAAGCCTGCTCAGACTGACACGTGCCAAAGGTCTCATCCAGGAGTCAGAGACCTCCAGAATGAGCCTTAAAACCTAAAACACAAACCTAAAAAAGATCTTTTCTAAAAGTCTCATCTGGAAGTCAGAGACCTCCAGAACGAGCCTTAAAACCTAAAACACAAACGTAAAAAAGATCTTTTTTAAAATATCCTCTCCCAGCACACGGAGGAAAAACCCTGGAAAGAAATGGTTTGGGATTTTCACTCTCTGAATGAAGCCTGCTCAGACTGACACGTGCCAAAGGTCTCATCCAGGAGTCAGAGACCTCCAGAATGAGCCTTAAAACCTAAAACACAAACCTAAAAAAGATCTTTTCTAAAAGTCTCATCTGGAAGTCAGAGACCTCCAGAACGAGCCTTAAAACCTAAAACACAAACGTAAAAAAGATCTTTTTTAAAATATCCTCTCCCAGCACACGGAGGAAAAACCCTGGAAAGAAATGGTTTGGGATTTTCAGTCTCTGAATGAAGCCTGCTCAGACTGACACATGCCAAATGCCTCATCTGGAAGTCAGAAACCCCCAGAACGAGCCTTAAAACCTAAAAAAAACCATTTCTAAAATATCCTGTCCCAGCACATGGAGGAAAAACCCTGGAAAGAAATGGTTTGGGATTTTCACTCTCTGAATTAAGCCTGCTCAGACTGACACGTGCCCGGAGAGGGGTGAGGTCAAAAAAATTCCCCTGTTCCACCCTGTCCACCCCCGCGGGCGGCTGGAGCTCCTTCCCAGTTCCCTCCCAGTCCCTCCCAGTTCCCTCCCAGTTCGCTGACAAGCTCTGGGGCTGACTCACGCGTTTCCTTTCGCACCAAAGCCGAGGCAGCAGATACAGATCTGCCCGAGCAGGAACCAAAAAAAAGCCTCCGGATGAAAGGAGCCTCGAGTCGCAAGTGACACCAGGAAACAGTGACAATTGTCACCTGCTCCGGGCGAGGACAGAGCTCAGAAGTTGAGCAGAAATCACCTCGGGAACACTGGGAAGCAACTGGATACCCATAATTCTTCCAGGAATTATGTGCTTTATGCTCTTCCCTGTGAAATGCTGTTCTGACCACAGGGGTTTTTTAAAAGTACCTCTCCCCACCCATCACTTGAGTTTTTAGAGGACATATTTGAATGTTATTTGCATTCCGTGCCCAAAAAGTTGAAAGTTGCTAAAAGTGTTTGAAGCTGAAGTTGCTAAAAGTGTTTGAAGTTAAAAGCAAAAGGCCCTGCTAAGAGAGAAAAAAAAGAAAAAGAAAAAAAAATTAAGCTACAATCCTGTTTAATCCACGGAATTATATTCAAGTAAAATCAAAAATCACTTTCAGAAATTTGTTGGTGACATCAATAAGTCTTTCCTAAAAATCACAACGCTGAGCTGTCTGAGCTGGGCTTTGAAAACGAGGTCCTGCCTGATCAGCAGCTCCCCCAAAACAACTCCCACTAAATATTCTCACACTTCCAGCCGGAATATCAAACCCACCACCAAAACCCCATTAACGAGTCAAGCAGGACTTAAAAGCAACTTCAAAAATCACACAGAAAACGCAGAAGCTGCGGAGCTGAGTCACTTGCACCTTGCTCATCCCCCTAATTTCGAGTTTTCCCTATCCACCTCTGGTGGGAAAATGCCCCCGTTTGGAGCTGGCTGCTCTGAGGAGCTCAAGGCAGGCTGACAGCTGAGCCTGGGCTGACAGATAAATGTCACTGCCCGGCCACAAAGTCCCGATTGTTCCCTGCCCCAGCCCCGTTCTTCGGGGCACGGCTCGGTTTTCAGCGCGGAGAGCAAAGAGCTGAACTTTTAGGAGACAAACAAGAGGCAACAAAAAAAGCTACAAATAACAGCGAGCCGAGCTGAAACCTGGAGATTCCAGACTGGCTCAGCCCTTCACAAGCAGCAAAACGAGCCGTGAGATGACACCAGAGCCGCCCTAAAGGGATTTTAGATTTCAAATTTAAGAGGTGCCAGGGTGCTCCTGCTCCCAGCTCAGCTGCCCCAAAAAGAGCAGCCTCCGAGGGGCCGCTTCCCAGCGTTCGCGCTGAGCTGCTCTGGATCTCCGGCTGCCAAATTAATCCGGGGCACCAAGGACTCCGAGCTCCTCTCTGCCACTGCAGGAACATCACCAAAAAACGTTTTCCCCTCCCAAAACTCTGCCAAGATACTCAGCCTACGAACTACTCAACCTACGAACGCCGTTTGGAATTCTGTTTGGAATTCCAGGTCGGTTCAGGTGGGAAAGGACATTAAAGTCCATCCCATTCCAGGGGCAGGGACACCTTCCACTATCCCAGGCTGCTCCAACCTGGCCTTGGACGCTTCCAGGGATGGGGCAGCCACGGCTTCTCTGGGAAATCCATCCCAGTCCCTCATCACCTTCACAGGGAAGGATTTCTTCCCAAAATCCCACCTAAACCCGATCTCTGTCAGTGTGAAGCCGTTCTCCCTCGTCCTGGCTCTCCACGCTCTTGGAAGAGGTTCCCTGCTTGCCCTACACCTCAAGATCTCCTTTTCCAGCTGCGGATCATCCTCCTGGAGTGAGCCTTTCCGTGAATCACCCTGCTCTCCCTCCCAGGCCTCTCCACAGGGAACAGACCCGGAATTCCAGAGCGGGGCAAAGTCCGGGCAGGAGCCAGGGAAGCACCCTGGGCTCTGCCCTGACACAGGGAAAGCTTCGAGCACTGCAGGATGGATCTCTGCAGGGAATTCAGCCTGGAATCATTCACTGAAGTTTATGAGGTGTATCTAAAAAATAAATAAATAAAAAATCACAACTAGACCCCGAGTGAGATCCACACTCCTGGCTGTGCATCCACACTCCTACCTTAACTCCAGCTGAGTTGATTAAATCCAAGTATTTCTACGTGTTGAGTCATAAGGAGACAGAGTTTTCTGGCTGCTGCTAGTGGTGGGTTTCTCTTTATTTTTTATTTTTTTTTTTCCTCCTCTCCTTTAAATCCTAACTGCAGTTCTGAGTCAGACCCTGCCTGGTTCGTTCGGGGAGTTTCGAGGCGAGTTTCCATTTATACAGGAGCCTTTCAAAGCCAAATTTCTGCCTTCTTCCTCCTCCTCCTCCTCCTCTCGAGCACAGACTGCCCCGGGAGAAAATGCAGATCGTGACTAATCACACCCAGGAACCGTCATGCGACGGAGGGAGGCCACTTCCAGCACTTCCCCACAGCCTCACCTGTGCTCCAGAGCCCCAAACCCCAAAGCTCAGCTCCTTCTCAACCCAAAGCATGCCCCGAGCTGACATTCCCAATAAATCCACCCCTCCCTGACTCAGACCTTCCCGCAGGTCACTCGCAGCACCCTGGGCCACGCCAGGACTTTCCCGAGGCATTGCTTGTCCCAGAATTCATCGGCTCCCTCTTTTCCAGCCCCAAATCCCACAGGGGCAGCCCTTTATCCAGACAAACCGGCCCCGGCGTTCGCAGCCCTGCCCCCACTCCCACCCCAGGAAAACCACCACATCCTGGCCACCGTTCCTTTCCTGCTCCATCTGCCCCCTCCAGCCTGAGAAACCTCACCCCTCCAGCTCTTTCCCCTCCATTTTCCAGCCCTAAACACAACAAAAATCCCTCATCGAGGAGGCTTCCCTTTCCCACCCCAAAAAATCCCCAGCTTTTTATCAAACTTGTCCCTCATGCACGCAGGAATCAGTAACAGCCCTCCCCTCAAACACACCGCTCCAAATGTCCCCCCAAAATCAGGTACAACCCCCCAAAACCAGGTACAGCTCCACCAAAATCAGGTACAAACCCNCAAGTACAACCACCCCCCCTCAAACCCAGGTAAACCCCCCCCCTCAAAATCAGGTACAAACCCCCAAAACCAGGTACAGCTCCCTCAAAATCAGGTACAAACCCCCCAAACCAGGTACAACCAACCCCCCTCAAAACCAGGCAAAACCCCTCCCAAAACC
>VWPU01003294.1:0-12429 GCA_013398955.1 Callaeas wilsoni | reverse complement strand
CGGGCGCCGCCCCCGCTTATCCACCGGCGGCTCCGAGCGGATCGGAGCCTCGTCCCTGCCGGAGCCTCCCGGTGCCTGATCCTTGCCGGTGCCTCCTGCCGGAGGAGGGGCAGGGGGAGGCGGGGGGGTCCCCGCCATGGACCCCCGGCCCCTCAACGAGTCGCTGCAGGAGATGCTCTGCCGCTCCGGGAACGGCACCGGGAACGGACCCGGCACCGGCACCGGGAATGGGACCAACGGTTCGGTCTGCGACCTCCTCCGCAGGGGCCTCCGCGGGCCCCCGGCGCCCAGAGGTGAGAGCGGGGGGGGGAAGGAGTGGGATGGGGTGCCCGGCCCTGCGCCCCTCGGCACGCCGGCACCCCGCTTCGTCCCGCCGCGCCACCCCGGTGCCCGCCGCCCTGCGCTCCGGTTCTCCCGGTCCCTGACCGGTGCCGCCCCCGTCCCCCGCCGTGCCCCTCATCGCACCCATCATCCCCGATCCCCGCGCCTCGGGCGGAGGCTCGGTGGCCCCGGCACTGCCCAGTGGTCCCGGTGCGGATCTTGGCGCTGCCCGGGGGGAACACGCCGGGCTGTGCCGCTGGCAGCAGGAGGGCGGAGGGGACTCCAACAGGGACGCCACGGACATATACACCGCCCGCCCCGCACCCCTGCCCCACTGCCGCCCCCGGCCCGCACCTCACCACCAGAGTCAAGATCCCTAACCCCATCCCACCGCCCGGCTGGGGCCCCTAGTCCGGCTTGTCACTGCTCTCTGGGCTGGACGTCCCCGGTTCCCGCGCCGCCGAGGAGCTATGGCTCAGCACACAGGTGGAGGGTGGGCAGGATGGGGGCACCCACCTGGATGAGGGTCCCTCAGCCTCACGGAACTGAGCCGAGTGGCATGGGGTTCGCCCCAAATCCCGGCGGCTGCCACACGGGGAGGAAACGATGCACTCATCTGATGGGTCCCCACCAAGCCCACGCCGGTTATGCTGGAGCCCTGGTGTCCCAATGCCTGGGACTGTGCTGGGGTGCCATTGGGGTGCCTTCAGAGTGCCTTCAGAGTGCATCTGGGGTGGCACCGCGCTACCCTTGGGGTGCCCTCGGGAGTGCTTTCAGAGTGCCTCTAGGTTGCCACCTGGGTGCCTCTGGGGTGCATCCAGGGTCCCAATGCAGCGCTGGTGCCCTGCTGCCCACAGAGCTGGACGTGGCGGTGCGCGTGGTGCTGTACGCGCTGATCTTCGTGCTGAGCGTTGGGGGCAATGCGCTGGTGGTGGCCGTGCTGGCGCTGAACCGGCGACTGCGCACCGTCACCAACTGCTTCCTGCTGTCCCTGGCACTGAGTGACCTGCTCCTGGCACTGTGCTGCATGCCCTTCACCCTGCTGCCCGGCCTCATGGGCGCCTTCATCTTCGGCGACGTCGTCTGCAAGCTTGTCGCCTACCTCATGGGTAGGGTGGGGCACAGCGGGGGCTTGTCCCTACCTCATGGGTAGGGTGGGGCACAGCAGGGAGACCTCATCCCTACCTTGTTGGTACATGGGGGCACAGGGAGGGGGCTCGTCCCTACCTCATGGATATGTGGGGGGCTTATCCCTACCTCACGGGTACATGGAATACAGTGGGGGGCTTCGGGAGGAGGCGGGCGCCTGCAGTGTCCCGCCATGCCCACTGACACCCCCTGCTACCCGCAGGGGTCTCGGTGGCCGTGTCCACCTTCAGCCTGGTGGCCATTGCCATCGAGCGCTACAGTGCCATCTGCAACCCGCTGCAGTCGCGCGCCTGGCAGACGCGGTCCCACGCCTGCCGCGTCATCGCAGGCACCTGGGCTCTGGCAGCGCTGCTGATGCTGCCCTACGCCGTGTACAGCACCACGCGCCCCACGGCCCCCCGCCCGCCCCCCGCCCAGTGCACACACCACTGGCCCAACGAGCGTGTCCGGCAGGTCTGGTGAGTCCTGGGGAGGAAGGGGGAACATGGGGGTAAGGGTATGCCAAGTGACGGGGGCCACCTGTCCCAGGTACGTCCTGCTGCTCCTCGTCCTCTTCTTCATCCCAGGCGTGGTGATGACGGTGGCGTACGGGCTCATCTCTCGCGAGCTCTACCGTGGCATCCGCTTTGAGCTGGACGTCAAGAGGGAGGTGGCAGGTGAGGGGAGGGGATGGGATGGGGGTGACGCTTGGTGTGGCTCCTGTATGGGCCGAGTGCCCACCCCAGGAGGAGAGGAGGGCTGAACCCTCACCCCTGCTCCCCACAGTAGTGGGTTCCTCAGGGACACCTCCCTTTCCTGGGGACCTCCTTGTAGCCTTGGGGTGCAGCATGTCCCCATGGTGACATGTCCATTTCCATGTCCCCTGCACCCCATCCCATCCTCTTGGAGGATGCTCCCATGGCGTTGGGGTGCAGCATGTCCCCACAGTGCCATGGCCGTGACCATGCCTCCTCACTCCACAGGCCAGCGCAGCACTGGGGGAGACTCAGTGCCCACCTGTGATGAGGGCGACGGGTGCTACCTGCAGCTGTCACGTCCAGGTGCAGCATTGGAGCTGCGGGCGCTGGGGGTGGCTGCGCAGCAGGACCGGGCACGCATCAACAGCTCAGGGGCCCAGCTGGCGGCCAAGCGGCGTGTGATCCGCATGCTGGTGGTCATCGTGGCCATGTTCTTTCTCTGCTGGCTGCCCATCTTCACCGCCAACACCTGGCGTGCCTTTGCCCCGCGAGCAGCCCAGCGGGCACTCTCGGGGACCCCCATCGCCTTCATCCACCTGCTCTCCTACACCTCGGCCTGCGCCAACCCCCTCATCTACTGCTTCATGAACCGCCGATTCCGCAAGGCCTTTGGGGCCACCTGCGCAGGCTGGGGGTGCCGCCGCGCCTGCCCCCGCCGCCCGCCCGAGGACGAGCCCCCCATTGCCAGTGCCTCGCTCTCCAAGTTCAGCTACACCACTGTCAGCAGCCTGGGACCCCCCTGAGCCAGCACCCCCGACCTGGAACCCCCCTGAGCCCTCCTACACCAACATCTGGGGCCCACGTGAGCTGGACCCCCGCGACCCCCCCCATGGCCAGCTCCTTGCTCTCCAAGTTCAGCTACACCATCCTCAGCAGCCTGGGGCCCCTGAGCTAGACGCCCTTAGGCCCCATAACACCACTGCCGGGGCCCGCCCGAGATGGACACCCCCAACAGGACCCCCTCGAGCATGAACCCCGCTCTGCTTCCCTGCCTCCCTTGGCGCTGCCAGCACCCCCCCGTGCCCCTCTCCGGTGCCTCCTAGATCAGGGCACCCCCAGTCTCTCGCCCTCCCGTGACACCCTTACCCACCATTCCCCGCTCAATCCCAGTGCCCCCGAGCCCCGGCTGGGTGGGGGCGAGGGGCTGGGCAGGTCGGAGGCTGAGGGAGGTCGAGGCACCCTCAGCCCGGCTCAGCCCGGGGTCTCCCCGCGCTGCTCCCCGGCTACGGTCACAATAAACTGACCCCGTGCCCACCTGCGCCGCTGCTCCCACCGCTCCTGCCCCGCCGGCGCGGAGGCTCCGGGGGGCAGCTCCGGGCGGGGCATGGGGTGGGCACCGCGCGAGGCTCGGGGGGCTGCGGGCTGGGACCCTCGGCTGCGGGAACTCCTGAGCCCGGCGGCGGCTGTAGCTGGGGGGATGGGACCCCCGGGTCCGGTGCATTCAATGCCGCCCCGGGGGTGTGACCGTACGCACGGGAGGGGGACCCCAGGGAACACGGCCATCGCCGGGACTCCATCTCCCATCGTGCCCCGCGCGCCTCACGTAGCCCCGGCTCCTTTATTTGCATACGGCTCCCCGCCCTGCGTGGCCACGCCCCATGGCCACTCAGCCCCGCGGAGAGTGGTCACGCCCCCCTCGCGGCCACGCCCCGGCGGCTCTCGGCCGTGGCGCCACAGCCCCGTCCCACCGCTGGTCCCGCCCCTTTCGCGTCCTTGCCCCGCCCCGCTCGCCCAGGAGAGCCGGAGCTCGGCCCCGCCCCCGGCCCGGCCCCGCCCCTTCCTCGGCCATGGCCGCCGGGGTTCGGGCCCCGCCGGGGCCGATGGCGCGGCCGCTGTCGCGATCGCTGGCCCTGGCTGTGCTGTCAGTGCTGTCGCTGCTGTTTCTGCCGGTGTCGGCGGGGTCGCCGCCTGGCCCCGGGGAGCGGCTGGTGGCGGCGGCGCCGCGCTGGGGCTGGCGGAACGTGTCGTGCCCGGTCTGCCGGGTGCTTTTCGGGGCCCTGGACCTGGCACTGCAGGTGGGCACGGGGGACATCGGGGAGTGCCGGGACACGGGGGGCACCGGGGGGACACCGGAACACCGGGCGAGGCACGGGGATGGGTGGACACCGGGACACCAGGACGAGGAGAGCAGGGGCGACAGGGATGGGACAGGAGCGGGGACAGAGGGGACGGGACAGGACAGGGAGAGGACAGAGACAGGCCAGGCCAGTCCCTCGTGACGGGCCGGGGCAGGCCGGGACAGGTCGGGGCTTGTGACAGACACGAGACCAGGTTGGGAGTGGAGACTGGGACGGGTTGGGACGGGCGGGGACGGGGAGAATGACAGGCTGGGACGGCTGAAAGGAAAGGGAGCAGAGGCAGGGACGGGCGGGGTCGTGCCAGTGGCTCCGCTTGGGGGAACGGGGACATGGGCAGGCTAGGATGGGTCGGTGAATCCGCCTCAGAGGACGGGGGCAGGCTGGGGCGGGGACGGGAAGGGAGGGAGGAGGGAACCAGGCTGGGGGAACAGAGGGGCTGGGGGACCGTGTGGGTACCTTCTGGCCTCGGGATATTCAGCTGAGCGGGCCGGGGTGGCCGGCGGGTGTGGGACAGTGACAGTAGCCGGGGTCCACTCCCGGGAGCTGGTGGGCGCGACACAGTGATGGCAGCTGGGGTGCCGTGCCCATCCCGGGGGGTGCTGACGGGCACAGGGCAGTGACAGCAGCTGGAGTTCAGTGTGCAGGGTCTGTCCTGGGGAGCTGGTGGGTGCAGGGCAGCGACGATAGCGAGAGGTGTGGGGTGCTGGGACCATCCCGAATGTCCATTCCCGTGCAGCTGGAGCCGAATGTGGCACGTGTGGGGCGCCTGGCATCGCGGCTGTGCCAGGAGCTTCGGCTGGCGCGGCCGCCTGTGTGCCGCCAGGCCGTACAGCTGTTCCAGGGTGATGTGGTGGCAGCCTGGGCACGCTCGGTGCTGCGCCCACCCGAGGCCTGCGGGCTCCTGCTGGGCCCCCACTGTGGCCACTGGGACATCCTGGGGGCCTGGAACCTGTCCCTGCCCGCCGCTCCCAAGCCACCGGTGCAGCCCCCCACGCCGCCACCGCCCGGAGCGCCCACCGCCCGCATCCTCTTCCTCACGGACCTGCACTGGGACCGTCAGTACGTGCCGGGTAGTGCCGCTGCCTGCCCTGACCCGCTGTGCTGCCGCGGGGCCCCCCGCGAGGGGCCAGGGGCAGCGGGGTTCTGGGGCACCTACGGCAAGTGTGACCTTCCCCTGCACACCATCGACGCACTGCTGGCCCAGCTCCCCAACACTACCAGTAACAGCACCAGCGGCTTTGCAGCAGCGTACTGGACCGGAGACATCCCTGCACATGACGTGTGGCAGCAGAGCCGTGGGGACCAGCTGCGGGCGCTGCGCACGGTGACGGCCCTGTTGCGCTCCCGCCTTGGGGGGCTGCGTGTCTTCCCAGCCGTGGGCAACCACGAGGCCACCCCAGTGAATGCCTTCCCTCCACCCTACGTGCGTGGGAACCGGTCGGCCGCATGGCTCTACGATGCCATGGCCGAGGCCTGGCAGGACTGGCTGCCCCCCGCCGCCCTGCACACCCTGCGGTGGGCACAGGGCAGGGTCGAGGGGTGGAGGGTTCCAGGCTATTAAGGGTCCAGGGATGAGGAGTTTGTGGGTTGCAGGGGTCGGAGGGCACAGGGGCGGGGGTTCTGGGCTACTGGGGGCCTGGGTCTGTGGCATTTGAGGTACCAGGGATCAGAGGGCACAGGGCTGGGAGGCTCCAGACTGGGGGACTCTGGACTGTCGGGTGTTCTGGAGTAGGGGAGCTGGGGTAGCATAGATGGGGGGCTCAGAGCTGGGAACTCTGGGCTACTGTGGGCTCAGGACTAGGGGGGCACAGAGGGGTCTCCATACTGGAGGGGCAGTGGGGGTACCAGGCTAGCTGGGTCTGGGTGCAGATGTCTCAGCTTCACAGGGGGAGAGGGGGGGAGAGGTGCAAGGAGGGCGGTCTTGCCTTGTTGGGGTACAGAGGGCTGTGGGGGGACAGGGCAATGAAGGCTCCGGGCTGGGGGCTGTAGGTGGGTGGGCAGTGTGGGTGGCAGAGAGCTGGGGGTCCATGGGATGGGTGCAGAGTCTGTGGATCAGGGGACGCAGCACTGACTCCCCTTTTCCATGCAGGGCTGGCGGGTTCTACACGGCACAGGTCTGGCCTGGGCTGCGCCTAGTCTCTCTCAACATGAACTTCTGCTCCCAGGCCAACTTCTGGCTCCTCATCAACTCCACTGACCCTGCAGGGCAGCTCCAGTGGCTCATGAGAGTCCTGGCAGATGCTGAGCGTGATGGGGAGAAGGTGTGGGGGGGTTCTGGGGGGACATGGGGGGTTCCGGTGGGCCCTGGGCAAACCCCTAGCCCTGGCTCCCTGCCCACAGGTGCACATCATCGGGCACATCCCCCCAGCCCACTGTCTGCGCAGCTGGAGCTGGAACTACTACCGCATCATCTACAGGTCAGTGCCTGACCCCCTGGCCCAGACCCCCACACCATGTGCCCCACCCCACATGCCAGACCCCTACACTGTGCCCTGGGCTCCAACCCCATGTGCTGGATCCCTGCCCTGCACACTAGAGCCCTGTCCATGTGCACTTGACTCCCACACCAGACCCCCCACCCCACAAGCCAGAGCCCAGCTCCACACCCTGAACTCCCACCCCGCACATGGTACCCCTGCCCTGTGCAACAGCCCCTGCCCCATATGCTGGACCCCTACACCAGACCGCCACCCCGCACCCTGCACTCTCACTCCACGTGCCGTCCCGTGCACTGGACTGCCTGCCCCATGTGCCAGACCCCCACCCCACATACCAGACCCCCAGGGCAAGGCTTGAGTTGGGGTTCCAGGGTGGGAGTCTGGGGGTTGGGATGCCGCCCCCCACTCACTCCACCATGGCAGGTTCGAGGGCACCATCGCGGCCCAGTTCTTCGGGCACACGCACCTGGACGAGTTTGAGTTGTTCTACGATGAGGAGACACTGTCACGTCCCGTCTCCATTGCCTTCGTCGCACCAAGTGTCACCACCTACATCAACCTCAATCCCGGTGCGCCCCAAACCCCCGCCATGTGTCCCTCCAAACCACCCCCATCGCCCCGGCGCTGACCGTCCCTCCCACCGCAGGGTACCGCGTGTATGAGGTAGCCGGTTCCTACCCTGGGAGCTCCCACGCGGTGCTGGACCACGAGACCTTCATCCTAAACCTGACGGAGGCCAACGCGGCCCCCCCAGGGACTCTCCCGCACTGGCAGCGGCTCTACAGTGCACGCAAGGCCTACGGGCTGCCCACGGCCTTCCCAGCTGACTGGGACCAGCTGGTGCGCCGGATGCAGGATGACGAGCAGCTCTTCCAGCGGTTCTGGTTCCACCTGCACAAGGGGCACCCACCTCGCGAGCCCTGCGGGGGCCCCTGCAAGGCCGCCCTGCTCTGCGCCCTGCGCTCCGGCCGCGCCGCTGACCCCGCGCTCTGCCGGCCCCTGCGCCCCACGCTGCCCTTCCCACGCATCCAGGAGCTCTGGCACCAGCGGCGGCTCTGCTGACCCAGGGCCTGGCAGGATCAGGGCCCGGGACGTGGTCACACCAGGAGCAGAGTCAGTACACGGTCTCACTGGAAGCAGGGCTGGGACACGGTTACGCAGGGAGCGGGACTGTAGTCAGCACATGGTCACACCAGGAGCGAGATCGGCACGAGGTCACTGAGAGTGAGGTCGGGGTTGGCCGCCTTGCCCCATGTCCCACCATGTCCCACCAGTTACACAATAAAGGCACAATGGACCCACCACCCCTTCTTAATCCTCACCCACCAGCACTGGAACTGGGATCAGGATCAGCACATAGTCCTCATCTTCCCATCACTCCCCAGTACAGGTGTGATGGACCCCACTGTCCTTCATCCTCCTCTCCACAATTCTCAGCCACAACAACTTAGGGAGACCCAGAGCAGGGATGCTGGGACCCCACCAGCCCGCCTCCTCCTCCTCCTCCTAATTCTCACCTACTGGGATCACAGTTGGGATCGGCCCATGGTCCCTGTACTCCCATCACCTCCCTAATAAAGGTGTGGACAAACCCCACTGCCCCTCTTCACCTGCAACACCCTAGGAAGACCCAAACCATACATGACACCCTCATCCTTCCTTCTCCTCTTGCTGCTCCTCCCTGTGTGAGGCCAAATGCAGAGCCAAGCTGGGCTGGTGGAATGGGTTTATTAATTAATGGTTTAGTACAACACAGACCCTCATTACGCCACATGCATTGGGGACCTTGGAGGGGGCGTGACCCACCATGCAGGCAGTGGTGGGGGCAGGAGCCCTGACCCAACACTCTGGGGAACTGTGCCCCGGAGCGCTGGGTCAGGGGTCCTGCCCCCCCACGCTGCCTTGCCCAGCTGCATGCCCCCCATGCCCTTGCCCCACTCACGGGGTCTGTGCCCCTCCCCGCCGCGGTTTGAGGGTCCCCAGGAGGGTCTGCACCCCCCGGCGCACAGAGGAGCCCACCCGCCGTGCTACTGAGTCAGCCGGGGGGGCCGGCAGGCAGGAGCTGGAGGCCTGGGGCCGCGCATCCAGGCACTTCTGGTAGCGGAGCTGTGGGGAGTGAGGGGGGTCAGCGGGGGGCAGGGGGAGCCCTGGGGGGGCTCAGGGGTCCCACTCACCACGCAGGCGGCCTGCAGCGCCTCGCTGAGCCCCGCGGCGTTGGGCTCACACCACACCATGTGGCAACGAAAGGTGCCCGGAGCGCTGGCCATGATGAAGGCGAAGGCGCGGACGTCGCGTCCCACCCCCATGAAGGACAGGAACCGCACGCGGCACTCGCACAGCACTGCCTCTGTCTGGGGGGCACGGGGGGTCACTGGGGCACCCCAGGGTGGGGAGGGGGGCACCAGGTCACGCACGGCATGGAGAGGGCTTAAAGCAAGGCATGGCGGAGGGGTTGCTAAAGCACCGCAGGAAGAGAAGCGGCGGACATTTTGGGGCACCCACGGCAAGGGGAAGGGGTCACCAAGGCACCCACGATGGGGAGGAGGGCACCAGGGTATGGAGGGGGTCATCGAGGCATCCCCAGGATGGGGACAGGGTCAGCAAGACACATGGGGTGTCACTAAGGACCCCACCAAGAAGGGTGGGGGAGATCACTGTGATACCCTGGGGCTGGGAGGGTTCAGCACAGCCCCCCAGGGTGGGAGGGGATCCCCCAAGGCCCCCTGGGATGTGGTGGGACAGGGACACAATGGAGAGAGCCCTCGTGCCTCCTTGGTACAAGGACAGGTCTCTGCAGCCCCTCAGGCATGTGACAGGGTCACTGAGACCCCAGAACAGGAGGAGGTCACCAGTGATGGTGGGGGCCAACACATCTCCTCAGAGTGGGAGGGGGGTCACCACAGCCCCCCTAGGCCAGGGTGGTGGTCCCAGGTGGGGACGCACCTGGTGGCGGGTGATGGTGAGGGTGGGCATGGGTGGGGGTCCCAGAGCACAGGGGGTCCGAGGATGGCACGCACCTGGCGGTGAGCAATGGTGAGGGTGGCGGGGGCCACACTGACCACCACGGGGGTGGGTGCAGGGGGCTCCCCCGAGCCAGGGGCCAGCGCCGCCTCCAGTGCCGCGTTGATCACATCCATGCCTGGGGGGGCACAGGGAGGGTCAGGGAAACCCTGGGGGTGTCCTCGCCCCACAGCTGCCCCACACGGGCTGGAGGAGCCCCCCGAGACACTCCCACCTTCCCCTCGAGTCCCCCACTCACCCACTGGCTTGGCAACGGGGACGCAGCCCAAATAACACACGGGGAAGCGCTGAACCACCTCACTCTTGGGGGCTGGGAACTCCACTGTGGGGGAGGCACTGTCAGACACCCCTAGAGCCTCCCAAAACACCTCAGAGCCCCAACATCTCTCCAGAACTCCTCCCCACCCCTCAGTGCTCACCCAGCACCCAACCTCTCACAGTCGTTCAAGACCCCCCCAGAGCACCCCAACACTCCCCCAGAGCACCCTCAGAACTCCCAACACCCCCAACTGCTCCACCTTGCTCTTGGGGGCCGGAAGCCCTACTGTAGTAGGGGACATCATCAGATAAATCTCTCCAAAAGCCACCCTCCCTTCCAACTGCCCTACTCCAGCAAATGCAAGCTCCAGACACACGAGCCCACTCCCCCCATCCCCTCGCAGGACACCCCAGGCAGTCCTCCAGCCCTTCCTAGTCACTCCCAGACTCCCAAGCCCCTCCAGGGTACTCCCCAGATGCCCCCCCCCCAGAGCCACCCCAATTCTCTCACAGGTACCCCCCTAACCCCCATACCCTGCAGGGGAGGCTCCCCCAGCCGGGGGGGGTCTGTTCCCAGGCCGCTGCCTGCTGCCCGGGCACTTCGCCGCTCCGCCGTCAGCTGGGGGACAGGGGGATACGGCCCTCCCAGATGTCACACCACAGTGACCTCCAGGGACCCCCGCGGTGACCCACAGTCCCCCAGACGTCACACAAGGGGCACCCCAGCCCTCGTGGCTGTCACACCATGGACACCCACAGGGACCCCAGGGATCCCTGGCCCCTGCGCCCTGTGGCAGGTCTGTGGGGACACTGGGGTCGGGAGGGGCTCACCCGGGAACAGGCCTAGAGGCTGGCTGGAGGGGCCTGGAGGTCTCACCTGTGTGCAGATGTGGTGCAGGCTAGGGCAAGTCTTGGCAGTTTTCTGGGGGTCTCACCTGGGCACAGATGTGGTGCAGACCAAGGAAGGGGAATTTGGGATGGGTTACCTGGGCCTGGGGGGTGTCTCACCTGGGCGCAGACCTGGTGCAGGCCAGGTGGTGGTTTGGGGGGGAACCCAGCAGGGGGCTGGGAGGGTTTTACCTGGACACAAATCCAGTGCCAGCCAGAGGGGGGGTTCCCAGGGAAGTTTTAGGGGGGGGTCTCACTTGGGCATAGACATGGTGCAGGCCACAGGGGTGGTTTGAGGGGGTCCTGGGGAGGTCTGGGGGGTCTCACCTGTGCACAGACACGGTGCAGTCCAGCGGCGATGGCGCTGGCTGGCCCCTCGCACCGGAACACATGGCACTTCAGCACCTGCGTCAAGGGGTCCCGGGCCACGTATGCGAAGTCCCTAGAGGGGAGGGGAGGGGAGGGAGGATACACTCAGGACCATCCCGGCCCCCTCCCCACCCAGTCCAAGCCAGGACTGGGGGCACTGGGGGTCTGAGGGCAGGTTGGGGCCATACCTCTCCCTGTGTCCCCGGCAGCACAGTGGGAGAGAGCAGGGTTAGGGAGAGCACAGGGGGGCACGGACCCCCCTCTTCCCACACCCCCCTAGGAGCAGGTCTGATCCTGCCCCTCACCCTTCTCTGCTAGGCGGGCTGTGTTGAGACCCCATGGCCCCCACCTGCCCAACCCATGGGACCACATCCACATGTAGGCCCCCCCAGCCCCGTGCACATGTGACCCCCACAGCCCCACACCTCATCCACGGGGGGATCCCAGCCTCACGGCCCTCTCCACACCCAGATGCCCCTACCCCCAGCTGCACATACATGGGATTCCAGAGCCCCCACCCCACACCATGCGGGACCCCCAAGCCCCATGGGGGTCCCACACACCCAGATTCCCCCCATCCCTGCACCCCACGTACACAGAACACCCAGCCCCATATGTACTGAGCCACCTGCAAAGGCCAGAACCCCACGCCTCCCACACCAGACCCCAGTGCCACCTCAAGCTCCACACGTGGGCATCCCTGTGCCCCCCAGCCCCACACCTGCTGCCGTGCCGCCCCACGCCCCACACGCGGATGCCGCCCACAGGCTGCGCGTGCAGCAGCGCCCGGTCCTGGGGGTCCACGAGCTTCAGCGTGCGGTCCTCGAGCAGCAGCAGCGCCCGCGCCTGGGGCCACAGGAGGGTCAGGAGGATACTCCGCTCCCCCGGACGCCGGAGGAGCAGTGGAGAGGGTGTGGGATGGATGTGGGGGGGCACAGGGGTGGTCTGGGGTCACTCACCTCCCCCCACGTGCCGGGGGGGCCATCACGAGGCCCCGAGAGCTGCCGGATGCAGGCGCTGACAGCGCTGCTGCTGCGGCCAGGACCCAGCTCCTCCTCCCGCAGCTGCACCCAGCCCAGAGAGCGAACCGGGAGGCCCTGGGGGCGACGCGGTGGAAATGGGAGTTAGCGGGGGATGTGTGGGGCAGGGGCTGCGGGGTGGGGTGGGGGG
>VWPU01003292.1:0-17608 GCA_013398955.1 Callaeas wilsoni | reverse complement strand
CGGCCCGGGCCGGCACGGAGCCCCTCGGTCCCCGGGGGCCGTTTGCCTACGCGGGATGGCTCCGCAGCCGCGGCCTCGCGCGTGGCGTCCCGCGGGCAGCGGGCGAGCCTGGGTGCGCGGGCACGGCGGAGGGGCCGTGGCAGCGGCACCGCGGAACCCCCAGGCTGCGTCCCGCCGGTCGGAGCCGGTGACGGGCGAGTGCTGGGGAGAGAAGCGATGGGTGATTAATGCAGCGACGGGCAGATGCGGCTCTGCTCGGCTCTCGCGGCGTGTGCAGCTCCTCTGCATCACTCGCGCCTCTGAGATGCACACCTGGCGGTCACACTAGATTTCCTGCTCAGCTGGTTTTAAAATACTCGGCTCCCTCTCTCACCATGGCTGAAAAGAACTCCCATTGGCTCAATCTTACACCTTTTCATGGCTGAGCTGTTAGAACTTGATTTATAACTTCTCTCCTCCTTGTTCCCAGAATTTACTGTTCAACAATACACAGTAAACATATTTTTTCCCTTTTCTTATGCTTTTCCCTGTTCCTCACAGACACTGTTATCACTTTAGCATGAAAATTCAGTGGATTCATTCACTGGTTGGTTCTGAAAAACCTTTGACACCAACACTAAAAGTAGGATAATAAAAATGTGCATCCTAATGCATTGAAAGCTTCTTTGTGTGGGGTTTTTTTTTACCTTTTTGACATGTACATATTAGTTTCATCTTCAAGGCTGAAGTCTTTGACCATGTTTTTACTACTTCAGCATATCGCGGGGGTCTGTACTGAGGCTGATGAGAATATGAGTGTATACCAACATCAGAAGTACATGGAAAATCAACTTTGCACTGGGATTTTAAAGTCTGGAGGAAAAAATAGAACGTGCTTTGTCATACGTACTGTGAACTCCATGCTATTTTGCCTACTGTTGCATGGCTGCAGCAGGAGGTGATGTAAAGAAAATCAGCTGTTTTAAATCAGTCCTTTACTTCAGTGACTATTAATGTGTCTGCCAAAAATGCTTTTATGTCAAGAGGCCCATTAAGTAAACAAGTAAAATCCCAAAGAGGCAATGTAATTTTAACATTTTTTAATTCAGTTGTGTAAATAATGGAATTGTCTCTTTGTAGAGTCTCTCCAAACTTTTGAAAGGATATTGATGTGTGTGTCAGAAGCCATAAATTAACTTCAAAACAGTGTTAATCTTTCATCATCCAGATAAATTTTAAATATGCTGGGTAAACATCTCTACACAGTAAATGTGGCCTGGTCAGTCACTGCATCTGCAGCAATAGAGAATAACAAAATAGTTTATGAGAATAAAAATCTAGTTAAAGTTTCAAAACCACAGTGACTTTTGCGCTTGTTTAATTCTATGGAGCATGAGAACTGTAGAAAAACAGAGCTGGAAAAGACCTCAGGAGATAATCTAGTCATGCATCTGCTTAAAATACTACCAGTGACCCTCCAAACAGGGGGTTTCTCTTTACCCGATCTCTTCTTTTAAGTGTTCAATGAGGAGTGTTCATTCCCTACCAGGCAGTGCACAGATTTGTTCCACTGGCCATTTTCTAAGGCTGTGTCAAACAGGGACATGAAGAAGAAATTATTTTCTTTGGAGCAACCGTTTGCCTTCCGAGAATTGCTCTTTGTGTTTGTCTTTTACCAGTCTTAGGGTATTTTGGCCATTTCCTGAAAGTGCTTAAAGAAGATTGCTAATGGTATGAGATTTTCCAGTCAGATTTCCCAATATTTTACTGTGATGTTCAACAAGTTTAGGAAACTAACGCTCTCCAGGAGGTTCGTGGATGAGATCTTCTTTCTCACCAATGACCATACAAGATACTTACTCATAGTTAACCTTTTAGCAAGTGATGTCACATCATCACTTTGGCTTTCTTGGCATCAAATTTTATTGATTTTGCCTTTCCACTGAGAAATAGAGCAGTGTTTTTATTGGTCAATCCATATAATTCTGGAAATTTTTTTTTCCTTGGTATCTCAAAAATCGATTTCCTCTAATTTGTCTGATGTAGTTGCTCACTTCAGGAAAACCCTGCAGACCAGCTATAGGGGAAAAAATGTCATCTGCTCAAGTACCAAATTCTTTATTTCCATACTGTCTTCTAGAATAGCTCTGTAAAAAAATGGATTTAGCAGAAGCATTGTTCAATACAGGGGACAGTGAACTTGGCTACTTTCAGTTTCTATGGCAAAAATACATAGCTCTGTTGCATCTTTGTTTATGAGGTTTCAGTAGTATGAAAAATTGGAGACTATTTTCTGTGTACATATATTCCTACTGGTCTAAAAAAGAGGTGTTTCTTAGATACAGTGCTAGTTGTCATCATAATGTTTGGAAGATCCTGTAAGTTTATCAGCAATATAGAAAGCCATTATATTTATTAAGTACTCTGGATGTTTAAGGGGTAGATGGTGAGGGAATAAGGAATGAAAGAACTTTTGCATATGGCAGCTGTTCTGCTTGTTTTATGTAAATATGAGCATCCATACATTCCTTTAGATGCCACTAAATATTACTTCCTATCCTTGATCTCAGCTTGGAATTTGGCTAAGTTATCTTGGAAGACAGTGCCAATCAAAACTAATCTTTGTAGAAATACTTGCAGAGAAATTTCCCCTTTACCTGGTAGAGCTTTCTAACCTTCTTCTTTACTTGAAGGAGTGTTAGGTTCATTGGAACAGCATTTCTACTTGCAAAAACCATCCATATCATCATTAGATATTGTTCTCAAAAATTAATATTAATCATTTCAATGTCATCAATCTCCGAGCTATTAATTTATCATTTATATTTCTTAAGCTTGACAAAGGAAAAAAAATCACTTCAGTTTTCACTTTTGATTTTCCTCTGGTTTACTGCCTTGTTTGTGGAACAGCATGGTTTGTACTGTTTAAGCTGCAAATAATTTCTGAGGAACACCAAATTATTTGTGTTTGCAGAATCATGAACCATTAAGGTTCAAAAGATCTCTAAGATCATCAAGTCCACCTGTTAACCTTACATCGCCCTGTTCGCCACTAAACCATGTCCCCAGGTGCCACATCCACATGCCTTTTGAGCACTTCCAGGGATGGTGATTTCACCAATTCCCTGGGCAGACTATTCCAATGCCTGACCACCCTTTCAGTGAAGAAATTTTTCCTAATATCCAATCTAAGCCTCCCCTGGTGCAAATTGAGGCCATTTTCTCTTGTCCTGTTACTTGTTACTTGGGAGAAGAGACTAACTCCCACTTCTTTAAAACCTTCTTTCAAGTAGTTGTAGAGTACAATAAGGTCTCCCCGAGCCTCCTTTTCTCCAGGACAAACAAGCCCAGCTCCTTCAGCCGCTCCTCATAAGGAGCTCCAGACCCTTCACCAGCTCCACTGCCCTTCTCTGGCCATGTTCCACTGAACACAGGATTTCAGGAGCAGCCTCACCAGTGCCGAGTGCAGGGGGACAGTCCCTGCCCTGGTCCTGCTGGCCACACTACTACTGACACAGGCCAGGATGCCATTGTCCTTCTTGGCCACCTGGGCACACCTGGCTCATGTTCAACTGCTGTTGACCAAACCCCCAGGTCCTTTTCCACTGTGCAGCTTCCCAGCCGCTCTGTCCCCAGCCCGTAGCCTAGCAGGCAGTTGTCATGACCCAAGGGCAGGACCCAGCACTTGGTCTTATTGAACCTCATACAATTGGCCTCTGCCCATCAATCCAGCCTGTCCAGATCCATCTGAAGAGTTTTCCCACCCTCCAGTAGATCAATGCTCCTGCCCAGCTTGGTGTCATCTGCAAACTGACTGAGGATGCCCTCAATCCCCTCACCCAGATCATTGATAAAGATGGTAAACAGGACTGGCCCCAACATTGAGCCCTGGGGATCATCACTGGTGACCAGCCACCAGTTGGATGTAACTCCATTTGCCACCACTCTTCAAGCTTTTAATTATGATACTACAAAATATAAAGCTTTGTTTATTCATCTTCCCCCAAAATACATTTTGGATATAAATTGCTTTATGATAGCTCTGTAAGTTCTTCTGTAAAACAAATATTTTAGATGTGCTTCTGTCTTTCAGTAATGTTAATGCAGAACTTGAATGAGATCTGCCAGCTGTCCTGCCCACTTTGTGTCTGGCTTTCTCACCAAATACCTAGACCACTTAAAAAGATTATCTCACAATTTGCTATTTCTGTGGAAAAACATTGTAGCACCCAGCTAAAAATGCAGACATGATTGTATAACATTATTCTTAAACACAAGCAAAGATGGTCTTTAATTAGCTTTAAAACTGTTTGCTGAAAAGACCACATTTTTCAGTACAGTGGAACACAACTCAATTAGAGAATAGTTTGGTTTGTCAGTTTTCCTGGGGCATAGTAGGAAATCCTTTCTTGCACTGCATGTGCACATAAGCTCTGCCTTTGCTTCACAAAACAGACCTAACAAAACATGACAATTGAGTCTTGCTGCCAAAAAGGATTTTAAATGGGCTTATTTCTGTACAGCCCCACTTACCATATGTTGTATTTAGATACCTTAGGCAATGCAGTACCAATTTTTAGCTTTGCATCCTGATATCACATTTAAATCTTTCTTCTGTGCAAAGGGAGACTAAGTTCCCACTTTAAGGAGAGAAGGTAATATTGGTTTCTTTCTGCATTTTAATACACTTACGTACTATTTCCCTTGAGCCCCATTTTAAACCTACTGTTGCATCGTTGCAGCAAGTTGCAATCACACAGGATAATTAATTCTCTTAATGAAGAGTCAGCCACAGTGACTTGTGGCTGCTCAGCAAAGGAGGCAAAGGATGCTGAATCTTTCACATAAAGTCTGGCTGGACTGAATCACCAAAAGGGAATTCACTCCTTTCTTTCTTTCTTTCTTTCTTTCTTTCTTTCTTTCTTCCTTCCNCTTCCTTCCTTCCTTCCTTCCTTCCTTCCTTCCTTCCTTCCTTCCTTCCTTCCTTCCTTCCTTCCTGGAACTGAATGTTGATTTCGTTTGCACTTGGTCTTTCAATAAAAAAAGTGTTGACACCTGCAAATTAACACAGTATAGCCCTTAAATTTCAAGCAGCCAATTTCACTTAGTGGAATGCAAATGCCCCATTTTGCTTCCCAGGTCCCCTGGGCAGTACTGGGACAGTTTCTCAGGGAATGGAGGTGGTTTGAACTGGCCATTAATAAAGAGTAGACACAGAGGTGTGCTTACAAATACTCCTTTACAAAACAGAAATGCTTGAATCCCTGTTGCAGACTGATGCCTCCTCTAGCTCCAGATCCAGCACCCCCTCCAGAGTGAGCATACCCACAGCTTTTCTTTCACAAAGATGGGCAAGTACTATTCCTCTTTAGAATGTATTGGAAGGGACTCACCATTTAAAAGGATAAACCCAGAAGAGGGAAACTTTGATTCCATGACCTGCCAAACCCAAGATGAACCAAGCAGGTCCTGGTTCCCTGGGTGCATATCTTCTACAAAAGTCTGGCACTGGAAAGCAGACCTGCTCCTCAAACCACATTGAAAGCAGATGTCTCTGTAGAACGACGTGTAAGTCACCACAGAAGAGAGAAAGAACGTGGAGGACTCTGCCTGTAGCCCCATGTTCCAGGCACTCCTGTGCAAGCAGAGCAGTCTGGGGTGTCCTGACACCCCACTGTCAGGACAGCTGGCTTTTATGTTAGGTAGTGCTGGGCAAAGAAGCACAGAAATGACTGCAGAAGACAGGCACTACAATACTCTCCAGCCAGATATCCACACCTAGTGCATGTAAGCTCATACTTTCTCTTCCTTTAGGGTGGTAAATGAGATTACAATAACAAAGTTTCATTTTTTACGCTGTAATCTTTGTTATCTTCCATGTCAACATATTTTAGTCATCAAGAAATGGTCAGGATGAGGCTGGGTTTTTCCTTTTATTTTTCTTTCTCCATAGTTGGAAATGGGGCTGGCTGTATCAGCAATGGAAGCCTGGAGGTCAGATCTATACCTACCAATTTCTCCTGCTTGACAAAAAAAAAAATCTTTGTAAGTCAAGGTTGTATTGTCACTGCTGACCTTCTGTCAGTATCTGTCTATATCACAGTAATCACAAGAGGAAGCAACACTGCCCAACAAATTTAGTGTGAATTACATCCCTTTTGATTGCTATAAACTTCCACTATCATCAGCTGTTACATACTGAAGGGCTCACTCACACATAACATAATAAGACTAGTTAGTGCCAAGTAATTCGGAGACAAATTAAGTTTGTAACTTTGTGTGACTCGTGAATCCCCTCAGCTGCTCACACAAGAATAATAATAGTCAGATATTACTCTCAAATCACTTGTGGGCAAAATATTCCTCACAAAAGAGATTTAGACTTAAAACTCTCCGAAAAGCAGTATCACTAGCACATAGATGAGCCATAATAGTGCTCAAATTCCTAAAACCTCAGGCCTTTAACTTCATGTAGGATTTAATTCGAACAGGCTAGAATGCTTCTGAAGTTCAAGGAGCTTGTCCTTGTACTGCTGGCACTGCAGCTTTACAAGCAGACAATCCAAATTGCTGTGATACAGAGGACAAATAGAGAAGTACTTGAACATAGCTACAGAGAAAAACATTGCCTTCTGCTTCACTCCCAGTCTCCACCAAGGGAAGGATGGGCACTCATCTCTGTTAGGGGTCAGCCCTATCAAAGAGCCCCAGCCAGCTCCTTGGCTGCTCTAAGTCTTAAAAAAATTGTCATTTTTTTTGGTTTCATTTATGAGAGTGGAAAATGCAACAGAAAGGGCAGCAAAAGCAAGATCTGGCTCCTCAAACTAGGTTAATCTGCCTGGCCTACCCCTGAGCCCACCCATAGGGTGGATCTTCCCATAGGAAGGCTGAGGCTGCTGTGTGTGTTTGCAGCCTGGCCTGCACCAGGCACTCCCAAGCCTAGAAAGAAAGAAGTTGGGAGAGAAAAGGTGACAGAGAAGCGGGCATGTAACCGGTAGGGAGTCACCTCCCCTCAGTGGAGATACACATTTATCACATTCAGATATCAAAGTCTCTGTTGCAGCCCTGGGTCTGACCCCTCATTGCGGTAGTGGGTAGGTAAGAGTAAGGGATGTATATTACAGCTTTCCTTCTCAATTATCGTCTTCTAGGTATTCTGCTACAGAACTGTTTGTCTTAGAGATTGTGTGTTCAGGTAATGGCTTCAAATCAGTTTATTTCGTGTTACATGACGGAAAGATTCATAATGGATCTGGCAATTGGCACTAATTTAAGAGGCACTGTTTTGAGACGAAGGCAGAACAGAAAATGCTTCATGCTTATACATTATTAAAAACTTGAGAAATGTCTTGGCTTTTGAAAACATTTATTCCCACCCCAAATTTACATTAGCTGATACAAAGGAATGAATAATAGATTGCTGCAAGTAAGGCTAGAATTCCCAGTTCGGGGTGGATTTTGCCTGCAGTAGCCTCCTCTAACCCTGAAGGAAAAGCTGTGTCTACCAGTTCTGGTTGTCATCGAGTTAAATGTCTGTAAAAAAGCTTCTAACCGTGTAAAACATTCATAATGGAAATAAACACTACTTTTTTACTCCATTCAGACAGGCTTTTCACCTGTCCTTAGATCACCCAATCTGTTCGAGGTGAGCAATGAGCTCTGCAATGTGTCTCCTGTCACAGCACGTTTGATTTCTTGACGTTGACACACTCTGGACACATTGAAGCCATATATTCACCAATCATAATGTGAATGCAGTTCTGAGTAAGAAATGTCAACATACATTTAAGAACCATATTCCATGACATAATTACCAAGATGTTAATTAAGAGCATTGGAAAGAGGACATATGGCCTTTAGAAGGAGAATTATATGGTCCCCATTGGAGTTCTCAAGAGAACTGGTTTGCAAAACGGATGCCACTGCAAAACTATAAACATGTGCAGATTTTCATTTTTAAAGACAATCTAATATCCAGAAGAAGACAGCACTGCACAGAACTTTAAGAAATTATCTACATCAGTCCTCTGACTTGAATGGGGATCAATTGTTATTTACCAGCCCTGGTGGGCCAGTTCTTTCTCCTTGCTGAAGAGGCCTTCGTCTTCATGCATACCTCCTGGAAGAGCTGGGCTGCCACTCAAATCCCTGGTACCCCACCTCCCTTCCAAAATAAAAAACACAAGCTGGCAGTTTCAATCATAAATGCTACAGCTCTTACAGATGCTATGTTTTCTCCAAATACTATGGGCTCTGTATATTGTCCCACTACGTTGTTCTCAATACCCCTGAGTCCTGCCTGTGAAGCGCTGGCTTTGCTGGGCTCTCAAAGAGCAGGAGAGCACAATACATTCTCATTCTCCTGATACACACTTGAAAGAGCCAGTGTTATTTGAACTGGTTTAATTCTTCATCTTATTTCATACATTGGAGAAAAAGAGGTTGAATACATAATGAGGTTGCCCAGTAGCCCTCTGAAAGGGCCAGAAGGGGCAGAGGAGAAAAAGTAGGGGAATTACCTAAGTAAGGCAAAGGATTCGTAAAATAAGCCCCACTTACAAAAGCATGGCACAAATGTTAATTGAGCATTCCTTCAACATGCTTTGCAAATATTGTTGGGCTAGAATGGAAAAACAAACTGGAACACAGAGGTCATGAGTATATCTACAACATAGATGCTGATGCTCTCCACAAACCCATTCAAAACCAGAAATGTTGGTGGGCACTCAATAGCTCAGAGTCACCAGGTCAACAGTATCTCAGGAACAAGCCTGTGGATGTTCTAGTGCAGAATGGCCATGCCAGCACAGCACCTTGCTGGTTATATCAGGTTGGGTCTCGCTTGGAGATCTCCACACGTTCTGAAATGCTGACCAAAGACCAGGTTCTAAGCTTGTAGCAGAACTCAGATGTCAGGAGTTCTTTAGTTTTAGTATCAAGTTCAAATTACTTGCCTACTGTACAAAATAATATGAATAGGATTATTTAATTCTAGAATATTTTAGAGGCAAACAACAACACAAAAACCTCAGTAATATCCCATGAGCAGAGGTAAAAATGTTGAGACAGCTCTGGTACAGAAAAAGAGGAAAAAGAAGAGAAAGCAGGAGCTGTGCCGTGGTGAGGTCTGCCACAAATGTGCTATGAAAGGAGCAGTAACTGAAGCATTTTTAGCAACTAGTAGACTTAGTTAATAGAAGAGTAAATAGTGGTACGGGAGAAGGGAGTGATTTTTCACTACTCAGATGTAGACTGGGAAAACAACAGGAAGCTATGGCCTGTGCTAAATACAAATTTCCATTTCACAAGCCTTTCTCAGAGCATTTTGTTTAGACTTGGCTCTGGCTGGTGGGGAATAGAATTAAATACAGTTTGAGTGAAAGCTGTAATTGAATGGAACTGCAGAGATTGTGATATAATAACTGGCATGTTCTGACATGTAAGGCAACCTTCTATGAGATGTGAGCTTTAAAGTGCTGAAGTGCTAAAGTGAACATTTGGAGTGCAGATAGGGCATACTGTCAGATACTGCTCTGTTCTCTTGCTGGGTTGAAGGGATAGTGTTCAATCTTCTAAGGAACAGAAAAAGTAAAAATGCTGAATGAAGACCATAAACATCAGAAAAGTAGGTTTCACCAAGCTCGAGGGTCTGTAGGAGGTCTCTGCAGGGAAAGAAATCAATGAAGGTAGTGAAATCTCACCATACTAATGCAAAATAAAAACTACCTTAATGAAGAAAAGAGGTAGAAGGTATATTTTAAAATTACCAAATAAAGTGTGATTGCCTTCTGACAGTTTGGCTGGGTTTTTTTAATAAGACTTGGGGTGAGAGAATAGGGAAAAGCTCTGTGTTCATTTTATAAAGATCAGTACTTTCCCCCTTCTTTTCCTGGAATGCTGAGCTCATGAAACACTCAAATTGAATTTCAGTGTTTCATTCACCTGGCAGTTTTCTGATACAGTGTGGGTTTTTCCACAGTATTCAAACTGAGCAGAATTTGGGTCATCATCAGCCATTTAATTTTGCTTACCAGTGAGGCACAGCTAATGACATCTTTCAGAGCAATGTAGTATCTGTTTAATGTGTCAGCACTTGTGAAATTGAGTTCACGTCTTTAAAAGATGCAGGGAACTTTTAAATGCAAGGAGGTAACATAATGAATGAAATGTGAACATCGCCACATTGAACTTTGTTTTAAGCCACTGAAACATTTATATCCCATTTCAAACATTCCAGCATGTTACCTTACAGTCATAGGGTATCAGAAGAAGATTCATCTTGCCTCTGATCTCTGTTTGAATATTGCTGAAGTGAAGCTGATAAAGAAACTTCAAAAGGAGTATAAATTATTTACAGGTTCTGGGACTTCCACATTAGAAAATACAATTGGGAAAAAATAATGAGATTTCAGTTCTCCAAACACTGAAAGACAAAAATGCTACATCAAAGATTCAGCTTCTTTTATCTTTAGATAGCATAATACATACAAGAATTAAAACTACCATGAGAAGAAGACACCTAGGGAGCCAAATTAACTTCTGATGTCATTCATGAAGTGTCTTAAAATAATTTTTCTTTTAAATATTATGAAGCATTATTTTCACCTCTAGGACATCTACATAGGTTTTTTCTTCTACACATCTTGAAATATTTGACAGACACAGTGACACTGAAAGCTAGAAGACAGGATCATCTCACTAATCACTCTTTAGGACAATGCCCAGCATCATATTATGTATATCACACTTCTTTGACATGATATTCCATAAGCTAATAGTTTTCAAGAAGCTTTTCTTGAATTTGAACCTGTGAAAATACATAAGAATGGTTTTTCCTCTACACGTTATCTACCTTTTCCCCACAACTTCAAATAGTTTTCACCCTTCCAAAATGTAAGGCAGCCCCATATGCCCTTGATAAAGCAGAAAACCCCAGAGTTTTATGAGACATGTGTAGGGACCTCAGTCCAGTCCTCATCAGGGACATTCCCACAACACAGAGATCATCAGTACATCTGGCACTGAGTGGCAAATGAAGTAGAAAGATCCAGCTCTGATTAACCCGCCTGAAAAACATCTGCAGATAGAGACAGGTTGATATGTTCTTCCCATCTGAAGGCAAAATTTGTCTGATTTAGGAGCAATAATTGTTCTGGGTTGTGTGACAGCTATTTTAGGATGCTGATCCTCTTCTAACTTGTCACGATCAAGATATCGTTCAGCCTTCCTTCCTCAGACATTTCACATAAAGGAAAATAACAACCAGGCACCTCTGTGCCGAGGCTTCCATTGGCAGACAGAAGGTGCTTGGCACCAGTGAGAGGCAGGAAGAGAAATATCCTCTGTCACTGCCAATGCTGCATCTGTGGAGAGGGCGTCATGGTCTGTGCATTGTAGAGATTTTAGAAACAACCAGAAACTTTTTCTTTCTTTGTTTGAAAATGAAATTATACAAACACAAGAAGTGAGGCAATCTCATGTGCAAATGTCACTGTGAAAAATGCCTCAGTTTATTGGAGAACCAATTTCTATTCCTGACGCATCAATACCTCCCACTGCATTTTATGAGTGAGACACTTCACTGGTGTTGTATGTAAATAATTCAAAATAACTTGCTTACAAGAGCAGACGTCAGTTTTTTTCCTTCCTCCCACTTGCCAATGCCTGTTATGCACAGATTCATTCACTTTAATTAGAAGACCATGAAGTCATTAAAGGGAGATGATAGAGAAATGCAGGATTCCATGATGGGATTCACAATGGATGTAAGCAAAGCTAATACTCTTTTCCTTGTTGAAAAAAAAAGCTACTAATATGATCAGCAAGGATTACACTTTGTTTGCTGTCCCCAGTATTTTAGGTCACAAAGCATATTGCTCCCTGAATGCCAAAGCTGACCCTAGGGCTAAAAACAGTGGCAAATGAATGGAAGAAATTGGTTTGTTGTTTTGTCCCTTCTCTTGGAAGTAAAGCAATGAATGCTGAACAGACAGCAAAACAAATAATACTTTCCTGGAGTGGAGCAACAAGAATCCTCCTTAAAATAGGACAGGGATGAATCTGGAAAAGCCAAATCTTTCTAAAGGCACTGACCAAAGAAAACTCCCCAAATTCAGACTTTTCCAATTGCTGCCAGCTGCAGAATCCGTGTGAATGCCTCACGTCCCTTTTCTCTCCATCTGGTTGGTACAGAGAGACACTGCTGTTCACCCTCCCTGGTTCGCACCTTCTTCCAAAACTGACTTTGCAAGATTGGTAGAAAAGGATCTGTGTTCTTTCAGATAGATTGGGAGGTAATTTTATTGTCCTCCCAAGAAGAATTCATTGCAACTGTATTCATGCCAGTTGAAAAAAGGAAAAAAAAGGTCAGAGGAAATATAGAGATTATGTATTGATGTATCATTTTGGGAACATGAAAGCAAAGGTTCTGAAATAGGAAAATGGTTCCCTTTTCCTTCTTCCAGAGAAGGAAGTAGCCAGAGCTGTGCCACTCTTGCACCTTTGAAGTCCCTGTGAGCTACTGCATCAGGCATTATTAGATCTTGTGAGAGAGAAAGTCTCACTAGTAAGCTGGTGAGGCACTGGAACAGGTTCCCATAGAAGTTTAAGGTGTCCCATCCCAGAAAATGTTCAAGGCCAGGTTGCATGGGGCACTAAGCAACCTCATCTAGTGGAAGGCATCCCTGCCCATGGCAGCAGGGTTGGAACTAGGTGATCTTCAATGTCTCTTCCAACCCAAACTGTTCCATGATCCTATGGAGAACAACATCTTCAAGAGATGCAAACTCCTTTTCTGGTGGTATATGTCAGAGCTTTTTGCTTTATAACAATATTAATTTATTCTCTTTTTTGGTTGTCATTGTGTTTTACTTTAATAATATACTGAATTAGCCATAAGCAATTAGAATTGGACTGGTTTTGGGAGAAGTCCCAATTGACTTTTTGATTGGTTTTGGCAGAAGAGTCCCAGCAGACTTACTGCAAATGTTTTGTTGAGGTGGTTAAGCCCCAGGCAGCTGCGTGCTCACTCCCCCACCAGCAGGACCAGGAAGAGAATCAGAAGGGCAAAAGCTGGAAATCTTGTGGGCTGAGATAAAGACAGTTTAATAGGGAAACCAAAAGCCACACACACAAGCAAAAGCAAAACAGGGAATTATTTCCCTGCTTCCCACAGGCAGGCAGGTGTTCAGCCATCTCCAGGAGAGCAGAGCCCCATCACAGGTAACGGTTACTTGGGAAGATGAAATCCATCACTCCAAATGTCCTCCCCTTCCTCCTTCCTCCCCCCACTATATATACTGAGTGTGATGCCATATGGTCTGGAATATCCCTTCGGTCAGTTTGGGTCGCCTGCCCCAGCTGCATCTCCTCCCAGCTTCACACGTTACCCCAATTTCCTTGCCAGCCTGGCAGTACAGAAAGCAGAAAAGGCCTTGGCTCTTCCTAGTTCCTGTGCTGCTGTCAAGAGTATGTATCCACCAGTAGTTAAGAAGGGCAGTGATGAACTCAGTCTAGATAAATATCCACAAACAATGCCTGGCTGTCTAGTTGCAACAGGAATAACACAGAACTGCCACCATGATTAATGTCAATCATTGTTACAGCAGGTAACATTTGAGGTATACAGGGAAAGTGAGTTTACTGAGCAAGGAGTCAGCTCCAGGGAATGTGATCCAATGTCGTCTTACCATGCTCACATGTCAGAGCTCTTGTATTCAAAAGGGAGCTGCTCTTTGATGGTCCTAAGGTGTCCCAGGTTCTGCTTTCTGGGGGAAGGAGAGGCTCTATCTTAGAATTACACGGCTCAGACTCAAACTGAAGCACATAATGAAGAAGAAACAAAACACAACAGACCTAACAGATACAGGGATGGCCTGCAGGATGCAGTCTTCCCTCAGGCTTTTGCCTGATTTCCCATCCTATTTTTGGCAATCTACAATCAACTTAGTCTGCCTCTTGGTCTATTAGTTATAGAATTTAAACAGAATACTTGAAAAGAGTGTCCTTAAAATAATTCCTTTGTTTGAGATGCAAAACACTTACAGGTATCACTAAACAGGTTTTTTACACTTCACAAGGAAAGGAGTTATAGCTCCTAGCAAACATTTGAGCCAGCTCCATGTGCAGTGACAGCAAAAACTGCAGTGCACAAATTGTCCCAGAAATATATTTTGTGGAGAACCAAAGTTGTACCTGTAGCTGTCCTGATGGAGCCGATGGAGCTATTAGAGATACAGAAGAATAAATAGAACCTGAAGAAACGATTCTGTCAATTTTCCCATACTGGGACAGAATTCAATGTTCTCCTGAGATGGATTTTAAAAACATCCAGTGACGAAGACGTGGTGGAGATCTGCAAAATCCTCAAGGACATATTTCAGTGTTAACTACATTTTTTGTTAGAAAGCCTTTCCTAATATCTAACTTTAAGTTTTTATTTTTCCTCTTTAAAGTGATTGCTTTCCTCTCATCCTCAGTTGAAATGAAGTATACTTTATTGCCTTCCTTTTCATAGCAAACATTCAGAGATGTAAAGACTGCTATAATTTTTCCTTTATTTTTCTTCTTTCCTGTAGCTCAACAACAAATGTTTCACCCTCTCTACACAGTTCAAACTCTCTAGATCTCATGGCCTTTTCTTGACCTCTTTTCATTTTCCTTCATCACTCTTGAAAACAAAGTCTAGAATGGGATATTATACATCAAGGATGGACTTACAAGTGACACCCTAAAACTTTTTTGCTTTAGCTTTTTAAATAATGAAAAAAAAAGTTTGTATTGAAAAAAAGAGTAGATTCTCTCAGCCTGTACAGCATTGAGTAAGTGAAAGCTTCTCCTAAAGAGCTCACAAACAAACATGGCACAGTGACATGGGCAAGAAACGGCACTAAAAAAAATTAATAACCAAAAAGAGAAACACAGTACTATAATTCATAATAGATGCTACATGCTCTACTTGTCAGTCAACCTAAACCAAAGATAACGAGGAAGACACTTTGAGTCTCCATAGTTCAGAATTTGAGAAAAAGCATGTTTGATTACATACTGAAAATACACCCTGTATTTATTAAAGCATGCAGCCCCTTCGTGAGGGCAATGGTACATCCCTATCCAAAGTGAACAGCTCACAGAACAGCTCACAGAAGTATCAACGTTTTTGGCTGAGCTCCAAGCCATGTCACCTGTCCAAACTGATCCATCTTTTGTAGACCCATACGTAATACCCACCAAGTCAAATAAACTATGGTCTAATCAATCAGATACAATGACTTTGTAATGAAAGAAATCACCTATGAAGTCAGAACCTGAATGAGCATAAAGATACCTTCAAGAGGGACAGATATTACTTTGCTGTGGCAGGTGTCCTACTCCAAGGTTTAGTATTTTGTTCTAATCTTAAGGAAAGCTTCCCTTGCTTTATTGAAAATTTAGCAAGGTTAAGCTCAAGCTGGTGAAAAATATCCTTTTTTAAATATCTTGTGCCATGAAAAATGCTTTTAATTCCTTTTGAAAAAGTCTTTTATAAAGCAAGATGGTGAGGTTTATAATAGAAAGACAATGTTTCTCCATGAGTAGTTGTAGACAGCAGTAAGATCCCTTCACCTTCTCTTCTCCAGGCTGGGCAACTCCAGGTCTTGCAGTCTCTTTTCATATGTCTTGTGTTCCATTCCCTCAAGTATCCTACAAACCCTCTGCTGGTCTTGCTCTGCTCCATTATGTTCACATCTGTCTTGCACTGGGGAGCCCCAAACTGGGTGCAGTACTCCACTACAACAAACCCTACATGTAGATATTTACAAACATGGGTCATTCAGAGTTATTTCACTCTAATCCACCCCAGTGGATCTATTAAGAAAAACCTAGATTACCCTCTTCTTCTAGGGTGGATTGTAACAGTGAACCTGTCCTATTTTCACAAACCATTTTGCAGCAACTGTTTAGATCTCACATATTTAGGCATGTTTATTTATATCCAAGGCTTTGACACTCAGCCTATTCATTCATACTACCCATGTAATTTGCTTTAAACATGGGAAACATTTTTGCAGAAGTCAGAGTGTGTTGGCAGATTATTTCTGAAAAAGAAAAGGTATAAATCAATTCCTCTACTTGCTGGGACTTTGCACACCTTTCCCAGAGTCTGGCAGGTATTTATTGTGACATTTTAGGGGCTGTGATGCTGAATGCTGTGGTGTGAAATGTTTAAATTTAGCTATTTAATGATGTAGAAGCTAGAGAATATATCTCTGCCCTCCCTAGTTGGTGCTACGGCTACTAAATACTGGATGTACTCTTGGTGTCTCAGGGGCAGTGCAGGGACTCCATGAGAAACAGAAGGAAGAGTCAGGTCCCCAATAAACCAGTCATGATGGTCAGGAAACTCTCTGAGGAGAGGCATAATATGTGCTTACTTGGACAGCAGAGGAAGGGTGAGTATTTTAGGTGGCTTCCAGGGAAGAAAAGGCATTACTGCTGTTTCATACAGTATTTTACCTGGCAGGCATGGGCTCAGACAATTATGAGTTCGACTGGTGTCACTGAAGGGAATGGCTACAGAAATGTCTGGCTTGTGAGTCTGTATAGCAACTTGGCAGACATACACATGCTGTCAGAATGAAGGTGGGTCTTTGCCTTCCAGAACGACAGATTCTGCCCACAGCAAGGGCAGAAATCGAAGCATTTGTAGAAAGGAAGCAAGGTTTTAAATGTGTAAGTATTGGACACAGGATAGTATCAGATAATTCTTTACCCAATTCTATCCCTTCCTGTCTTTTTTTAGTGTCTCCTAAATATTAAAGTAGATTATTTTGGATAGTTATTCTCTACTCTTCGTCTTGAACATGATATATGAAATAGGGTAGATATAGGTTAGCTATGAATAATTCTTTACTGTAAAGGTGGTGAGGCACTGGAACAGGTTTCCTGGAGAAATTGTGGATGCCCCATCCCTGGGAGTGCTCAAGGCCAGGTTGGAAGTGGCTTTGAACAACTGTTCTTGTGAAAAGTGTCCCTGCCTATGGAAAGGGGGTTGGAACTAGATAAACTTTAAGGTCCCTTCCAACCCAAACCATTCCATAATTCTATGTAAAAAGAGCTCAGCACAGAGAGATGGAGAGCACAGTAGGTCGGATGGCAGGAACACAGCCTTGCAGGCCATGATTTCTGTAGTCATAGTAAGGAATGCTGCTACGTTTTATGGGACAGTCCCTCAGATCTGCTGAGTTGGTCACACCTGAAGTCCTCAGAGCAAGACACCAGGGCCTCAGGGCAGTGGGTCTCAGGCATTCCTTAAATGGCTTGACCAAGTATTAATGAAGATGAACACACACACCTATTTCAGATGGAAACTGGGTTATTATTGTTCTTAGAGTCTTTGAAGGAACAGATTATCATCAATACTTTTTCAAAAAAGTGACTGGGATGTTGGAATTTAGAAAGGTAGGAGGGGACAGTCATTCGTTTAATGGATATTATATATACTTCATAATCTTACACATGTAAAAATTACAGTTTTGAAATACAGACCCCAAATCAGCTACAATGGCAAAAGCAAATTGAAATAAATTCAGGGTTTTCGAAATGTAAGACCAAAACAGATATGCATACATATTATATTATATTATATTAT
>VWPU01003291.1:7508-53203 GCA_013398955.1 Callaeas wilsoni | reverse complement strand
CGGCCGCGGGGTGCCCGGCGCGTCCCGGCGCCTTCCCCGCGCTACAGCCCGAGGCTGGGGCGGGCCGCCCCGCGCCCGTGGGATGAGTCCGGCCCCAGAGGGCTAAGTGCCGCTGTCACCATCCCCAGGAGACGACGGCGGGGTGCCCTAAGTGCTGGTACGCGGGGAAGACGCCGAGGGCGGCGGCGGGCGGGCAGGCTCGGTAGCCCTGCAGGGCGAGAGCGGCCTGGGCGCTGCATCCCGCCAGGGCGCAGCCCAGCTTGGGGCGTGCGGCGGGCGGCGGTGGGCTGGCGGGGCAGCCGCGGCACGGCTCCCCGTCCCGCACCAGGACCGGCACCACCACCCGGCGCAGCAGGGCGGGCGGGCACGGCTGGGGGCTGCCGGGGCCCTCGCTTCGCGCCCGCTTCATCTTGTAGCGGTGGTTCTGGAACCAGATCTTCACCTGTGTGGGGGTGAGGCTGAGCAGCCGGGCCAGCTGCTCCCGCTCCGGCGCAGAAAGGTATCGCTGCTGCCGGAACCGCCGCTCCAGCTCCAGCGTCTGTGCCTTGGAGAAGAGCACCCGCCGCTTCTTCTTCTTCTCCTCGGCCTCCGAGCCGCGGGCGGGGAGCGACCTTTGGGTGGAGTCGGGCAAGCTTATCTCCGGGCCGCTCTCGTCGGAAGCTGGGGACAGCGAGTGGGTTAGAGAGAGGGAGCGGCCGGGACCGGGAAGCCGGGCAGGCATCGAGGAGGCCGCCGAGAGCTGAAACACCTCTCGCAGGGAGAGCCTCAGCTGTTTACCGGGCCGGATTAATCCCAACAGTCAATAAGAGATGTGAGCTAACCGCACGAATACATCAAACCTAGCCCACGGGACGGAGCGGGCTGTCCTCCCGCGGGGGACCTGCTCTTCCCCGCCGGCAATCCCCGCAGGGGCACGGCCGCTCCGCCGCGCACAGCCCGGGAATTGCGGGCTGCCAGCCCTGGTGTTCCTGGGTACTGAAACAGAATATGGGGCTGCCTGGTCCTTCCATAACTGCTGTTCACTCGCCGCTCAATTACCTTAATATTTAACTTATCCCGGTGGTGTTTCCGCACCCATTCAAAGGACGATCTCTCCCTGTGCACACACAGGTATACAATAAACGCCGTATATCTGCGGCACAATTTATGTGTGCGAGGTGCGACCGATATGCTACACAGCTGGGTGTGCGAGCTGGAGCCTGCCCTCCGCGGTACCAGGTGCGTGGATCTAGGCGGTGGCGCGCAGGGCGCTCCGCGGCAGCTCGAGGAGGCGAGGCTCGGGGAGCTGCTCAGCTTTCCTCTGCGGAGCGTGGGGTGTCCTCAAATCCTCCAGCACAAAAAGACAGGATTTCTTGCAACAGTGGAACGGGGGATAAAAAAATAATCCGGGAAGTGGGCTTAAACGATAAGTGCAGAGAGAGAGGTGGACACAGCCTGAGGTTTTGGTTTATGCCATAGCTGGGAACATGCACAGACTTACCAAAAAACCCTTTAAAAACCTCCCCAAAAAAACCACAACAAAAACCAAACCCTCTTTTCTGTCTTAAGATCGTGGCCGGGACATTTCTGCTGTTTCATTGTTGCAATTCAGTAATATTTTATAAAATTCCCAGCCTGGATTCCCCCGATCCTGAAGGCTACATACACTGTCAATTCACTGCTTCGCAACTTCCTCAAAGGAAGGGAGGAAACAAATAAAAGATAATTGTGTGGAGATGGCGAATTTCTGTCCGTTTCATACTCACACGGATAGTGATTTCTGTCTGTTTCTATCCACCCTCGATAAGGCGAGCCGGTGTAGTTCTCCGCTGAGTGGTGATGGTCAGAGGCTTGCTTTATGCTATTAGCATCCTGCTCTGGTAAATCCAAAATGCTCCTCACTGTAAAACTGATCCTGCCAGATGCGGCCATGGTAGGTTGTGCACACCCCCCCAAAAAATATCACCCCAAACCGAACCGCCTTCCTTAAAAGCTGCGAGGAAAGGATTGCGTCCAGTTACTGGGGAATCTCTCGGCTGAAGAGGACCTTCCTTTCCATCGCCACCTAACCCCAAATATTAGTGTCGTTTACAGAGGTGTCCTGTTTATATAAACAGTCCTCCCCACTGCAAACACTGCCTGCTTTCAAACCGTCCCTGTCTATAGGATGCTAAGTACCTGAATTAGTCAAGTGCTAAAGCCCTAATGAGAGTAGGTGTAACCCCCCTCCCGCCACCCCCATGAGAGAATAACCCGTTACCTCCCAAAGACAGCAGGAAACAGGCGTCATCATTACATATTCTGTCTGATTAGCCAAAAGTGGGGACAGATAATGGTAATTGTTAGCAGTGAATAACATCTTGGGTGGCATGTGGATGACCAACAACCACCCCCCTCCATCCGCCACCGAAGCCACCAGCGTCCCTTCTATCCGCAGACAAAGTGAATCCTCCCAGGACATCCGCAGAGCCTGCCGAGAGCCCCCCCCCACCCCCTTGCCTCTTTCTTTAAATCTGGAAGGAATTTAAGTCGTTATTTGTTTTATTTGCCGGTCTGTTTGCAGTGCTACCTCAAATTCTCTTCTTGTTGTTGGCAGGTTTCTTACCCTCAGCGGGGCATTTTTCACACCTCGGCTGAGCTCTCGTCGGGGAAGGCTGGCGGGTGTGTGCGTTAAGGGATGGGATCTCTGGGATGGGGTTCTTTTTCGTCTCCAGGGCATGGTAGATGGAAGGTGCACCTTTTTCTCGAGAAAGATGATGGTGGGAGCTTGGCATACTCGGTCCATAAGGAGGAATCCGGAGGGGGGTAGGGGAGATTTTTTTTTTTTTGAATCACCAGTTTGCGTTGTACTAACCTAGGGAATATCCCCTCGGGCGGGGTGTGTGAGTGACTGAAACGACTCCAGCTGGGGAGAAGGAGAAAAGATCAAACACGGAGCGTCTATTTATCCGCGCCGTCCCTACCGACCGCAGCTTCATCTGCCGAAAGAGGCAGCAAACGAACCCGAGGACCGGCGCCCCCCGGGAGGAGGGTGCTGACACTGTCTGGGCACGGTTCGGGGACGCCCGGCGGCAGCTCGGCGGGACAAGCACCTTCCGCAGCTTCACCTCCCCTCAGCCTTTCACCAGCCGGCCCCGTCCCCCCGCGAAGCTGCGGCCGGGCTTTGCCCAGCCTCGGTGGCCGCCGAGGACTTATAAGAAAATACGATACAGAAACAAGCAGTCCAGCGTGCCGTTCAAATGCAAACGCACAGTGCCAGGGCTCGGTCCCCAGCCGCAGGGCAGCGGTAGAAGTGACCGATGGGGGCGATGTTTCACGCGGGTCGCGCAGCGTGGGTCCAGCCGTGGGACCGCAGAGGGCGGAGGCGGGACACGCTCCCCACCCGCCCGCCGCAGCGGCCTTCCCCGTAGCTCCCCGCCGGTTCTGCGGGAGGTATCGGCACACGGCCCGGAAAGCAGTGGGAGGCGAGCCCGGCTGGATGGA
Source organism: Callaeas wilsoni (assembly GCA_013398955.1). Classification (NCBI taxonomy): domain Eukaryota; kingdom Metazoa; phylum Chordata; class Aves; order Passeriformes; family Callaeidae; genus Callaeas; species Callaeas wilsoni. The sequence continues at coordinate 49,741 of VWPU01003291.1, read as the reverse complement.
GCAAAGTCTGGAGGGAAGGAGACACCCAGCCTCTCCCCAGCAGATCAGCCTTCCTCTGAGTGCGGGCCGAGGCTCCCGCAGCTCATCCCCGGCGGGGGAACGGCGCGAAACCCTGCGGCGACGCACTGCAAAGAAACTCAGATACACGCGGAGATACTCTTCTCTCCGGCCGCTTGGTCGGTTCTAATTTCCCTGTCCAAACAGGCATCTATAAGCTATTGTGTATAGATTATATCTATCCAGCCCCTCTCTCGTCCCCCAGAGCCGCTGCCCGCGTGCCCCCGGCTGCCACCGCCCCTCCCCGCCCTGGTCTGGGTGTCGCTTCTGGGAGCAGTTACAGTTCTCGTGGAAAATGTCAATAGAGCAATAACGACGAGGGAGAGGCGAGATTTATATCGGGGATATTTGTGGGCAAGATGAACGGGGCACAAGGCTCCATTTGGCCACCTTCCCGCATATTTCTTCGAGACTGGACAGGCTCCATATAAACGATTCCCAGGCCGTGATTACTGCAACCACCTATCAAGCGTGCCTGGTGACAGTAGTTATCTCCCAGCTCCGAGCACAGCCTCCCAGCCGTCCTGGGTGGTCGGAGCGAGGGGAGCACAAATACATGCCAACTGCTAGGCCGTGAACAAAAGGGAAATGTAGCCCTATGTCCCGGACCTGTTGGAAGCATTTGTTCCAGTCAAGATTTTGCATTTGTTCAGATCTGGAATAATAGGTGATTGACGCCTTCCCACAATGTGCTTTAACTCTCCGGGATAAATCGGAGCTTGTTCCTTGTTGTCATGGTTTTCAATAGGGTTCAATGGGATTGAACCACTATCGACTCTGCTTTACGTCTCCGGCAGCCCCGTCCATACAAATTTATTAGTTACGTCTTTTTAAATGAGATTAAATTGAAGCGACGTGTCCGTCCTCGGCGGAGCGGCTACTCCCGCTGTCGCCCCTGTGTCCCCTTCGGCCCCGACTGCCCGTGTCACCGCCGGGGCAGCCCATGCCCGGCGAGGGGACTGGGGGTCACGGCCCCCCCGCTGCCAGGTACAGCCACGCTCACCTGCCCAGGCCCGGCCGGTAGCGCCGCCGCTGCCCCGCGCTCCCGAGCGCCCCGGGTATAAAAGACGACCGAAAAGTGCTTATTAATATCTTGACCCCGCAGGCAAATATTTGCTGAATGCCTGCGCAGTAGAGGAGTTTCGGGGGGGTCGACCAGAGGAGGGGAGGGGGCCGAGGTTCAGAGCGCCACAAACTTAATACAGTATCCTAGGTAGCTCTTAAGAGGAGTTTGCCAAGGACACTCTAAAGAAAGTGCAAAAACTTTGCAAGGAAAAAAAGTCAGGATGAGAGAAAAAGAGTCTACTTCAGTGACCTCTCTTAGCCTTTTAATCTATTTAACATCCTAAGCCCACACTGATGTGTAGAAATAAGTAAATGGTACTCTTCAAGCCTTAAGAGCTCTCCAGCGTCAAATATTTGCACTTACTCTTAGAGTTTTTCTCAAATAGCGCAAGACACATTCCCCTTGGACGAGCCGAGCTGTCTAAATATACCTACGCATTGTTATCTGCGGGAAACGGTTTTCTTCAAAGGCCGAACGTAATAACCTAAAATGTTTCATCTCTTGGTTTGCTTGAGACAGACTTGGACGCTTTTCAGCTCCGGCTGCTCGGCCTCATTTCGGGGTTTGCCGGTTCAGATTTCACTCACTCCCGCCAGACTCCTGCGTGTCTGCCCACGGGACCCTGGACCTGCCGTTCCCCTGGGGAGGCATCCTTGGACCGAGAGGTGGGTTTGCCGCTCGCCTCTCTGTACAGGACGCTACGGCGGGTGTCCTCGGCGTCCCACCGAGAGCCGCCTCTTCCCCGACGGCATCACGGGGGAAGAGACGAGGCAATCATTTCTCCGGGGCTGTTACAAGGACGCGGCAGGGCCCACGCGTGTGCTCCGCCAGCAGATGCGGTGGGGACCTGTAGCAGGATCCGCCCCGCGATGAGCCTGTCTCTGTGGGCCCACGGGCTGAGACCTTGCTGGCCTCCGAAGGGGATGGCTGCGTGTGCCCGACCACCTCGTCCCTCCAGATAAATCCACAGAAACACTTAGCTCCCCCCAGCCCCTCCTCCTTTTAAATGAATTTTCACGTTTCCAAGCGGGTAAAGAAAAAAAGATTTTAAAATCTTTGCTTGTTTTCACACTGCTCGCAGCGCGCTTTCCAGCTCACTCGCCGACGACCACCCGTGCTTGCGGCTCACGGGGCAGGGGAAGTGGGGAAGGGGGACCCCGGCCGTGCTCCCGCAGCCGCTGGAGCGGACGAGGTGGAGGCGCAGCGGCCGTGGTACCCCGTATGGCGGCTCCGCGACCCGCGGACACGGGTGGAGGTAACCCTGCAGCAGGGACCGGGCTGCTCCCGGCGAACCGAAGCCTCAGAGAGGGACCGCGGGGTTTCCGGCCCGAGAGGCGGCCCGGCCCGCTGAGGGTATCCCGGGACTGGGTCGGACCGTCCCGTCGGGGCTCTCCCCGCGCTCTTGCCCGGCACCCCTCCTTACCAGCCTCTGCTGTAAAAACACCTCTGACCACCTGAGAAAATAGAGGCTTTTTCTATAATTCTTTTTTCTTCCTTCTTTTTTTCTCCCCCCCCCCCTTTCTTGAATGGGTTCATTTACTGTGCTCAGTGGAGGATTGCAAGGCAGATTGACCAAATCGATGTATGTGAGATGCAGAAATCAAGTATTTACCTAAACCAGTTGATCGTCCCTACGCTTCCATAGACGAGGAGAGAAAGGAAAAAAAAAGGAAAAGAAAGTATTATCAGTAGAGTCCGCCTGGCTCTGATTGGCGTAGTCCCGGCTCTATGGAGGAACTCTCCACAGTATGTCTGCAACGGCTTTAAATGCAATACACTGAACTGACTGAAATGAAACCCTGACCTCAGAGAATTTAATGTGAATTTTAGAATTTTTTTTAAAACAGGAAAAATTCCACCTTTTAGGTAAAAAACCAAAGAATTCTTTACTTCATTTTTCCCAATAATGAACTTTCCCGTAACTTTACACCCTTTTCCTTCGTCATCTGAAAATAGCACCTTTTATCTTTCCCTCTCAAAAACAAACCAGCTTCAGACTTTGAAAATTAATATAATATTTGTCTTTTTGCTTTGCAACTGATACTCATTATAATACACTTTCTAATTAGGGTAAGACTTGGAAGGCATGAAATACAGCCTACAGGAAAACTGGTTTCCATGTATTTCTGTATGTTGTATTTGTATCTCTTTCCCTGTAGAATAATGTAATTTGCTGTGCACATTTCTTGATACATGCGAAAAACCTGCACCTCCTGCAACTCCTTTATTTTATTTTTTAAATGACTATTCTTTATTTTAAGTACCTAAATACATTGACTTTAACCTATTAAAAATCTCAACAAACAAAATAAACTTCTTTCTTTTGTAGCCAGTTTTGAAGATGCTCATTCTCTGGTGCACTCCCATCTCATCCAAATCATGAATCTCTTTGCTATCAGTTTTATTTTGTTGCATTTTTTTGTTTTGCTTCATTTTGTTTGTTTTTTTTCCAGAGCTCATTAATTTAAAATAAATAATGTTTATTAAATATAATATGCGAAAAGCATGCTATCCAAGACTTACACTTTTGATAAAGCCCTGCATTTTCCATCCTGCATTTAAACTAGACTTTGCTCCTTGGAACAAAGATGCCCCACAGCAGTGGAGGATTCAGGACTGAGTTTTTCATTTACTCTGTGCGATCATCCCAAAGGAATTATTTTGCAAGTTGATTGAAAGCAAAGCAGCATGGGACAAACCCCCCTTGCTCTGTAAGTTGGTTTGGGACTAGTTTGTGCAGAGCCAAACTGGTGTGGACATGAGCAGAGCTAGCCAGCTGCTTGTGCTTTCCTTCCTTTGGGCTCCTCGAAGCTCAGCTCTCAGAAAAGACTGAAGGGATGTGGCTCTTGCTTCCCACTGGAGTTATCTGGCTCGTGAAATGGCAGCAGTTGCTCTGTTAAGAGCTGCCTGGAATACAAGGTCTGTACCTATCACCTCTGCAATGCCATTTGTCTCTGCTCAGTTTTTATCCCGCACTCTGAGCCTTCATGAGATGTGCAGAGAGGCAGGAGCAGGTTCCAGCTGAGGGGCAAAACATGCCCAAGACAGGGCATAATCTTGGGCCCAGACTCAGCTCGTATCTGGAGCATGTGGCCTCTTCCCCTTCCTGTATAACACACTCGTGCAACATGCTCAGGCTCCAGGGTGGAGGTAGTTCACCTGGAGCTCAGGGCAGCCAGTAGCTTCAATCACCTTGAAAGGGGCTGCTCTCAGGCAGAAGCAGAGACCCTGACCCAGGTACACCTGGCATTTAGGCATCTAACCACTCCTTACTTCAGAGGGAATTAGGTGCCTAAAGCCCCTTGAGAATTTGACTCCAAAACTGAAGTGGGTGGTGCTAGGAAAATGGAGTGAGTGGTAAGACAGAAGGAAAGTCCTTAAGCAGTTGTTGAGAAACTGCAACAGAGGACAAAACTTTCCTTGGGGAAAGCTGTCCTCTCGACCAACGCCACCATATTCAACAGACCTTCATAATGACAAAAGGCATTTTGTGCTTTGGATAGTTTACAAGGATAATACTTGATTTCAATGTGCAATTCCTTGTTCTGCACTATATGATCTCACATCTTAAAGCAGTCCTTAAGTTCTGATAAATACCCTCTATCAGTTAAATTCTACTGAATTATTAGAATAAAATTGTCAGCCAAAATTGCAGAATTTTAAAAGGTCCCTTTATTTTTTTCATAAGGCTTTATTTTCTTCCTCTGGGACATTCCAAGTCACCAGAAGGCTGGGTACACACTGATGGACTGGCCATTACATGAGCAGGCTGCTGCAAAGTCAAGAACATGTTTCCTGTTAGTGGGCCAATAAGCTGGGATTTTTCTCAAGCCACGCACACAAACCTTCTGTGACCATAACTGGGTTTGAGACTTTTGACCATCTATCAAATTATCAAATTTGGTTGAGGATTTTTGGTTTTTTTTTTCAGATTTCAGGCAGAAAATAAGATAGAGTGAGCCTTTGTGAAATTATGCTGAAAAGCACTTGTAGATCCCAACTGAAAATGTTTAAGAAAAGGTATCTCATGGCTGTTTCCAGAACTGAAAGATTTATTTCTGATGCTGTAGGTAAAAAGGTATGAGTACCTATGAGAAATTCAATTTTAAAATTGCAGTTTCTGATCACTCTTAGGCTGAATTTTCCCTGTTGTTTACACTGCTGTGGACTACAGCAGCCTTTAAAATACAGAGTAAAATAAGTCTGCTAACTTCATGTGCAGTTAGCTGGGTGAAGCCATGGTGGCTCAGGCATGCCACACAGCAAGTGACAAAGAGGTTTTGGCTTACAAATTACCATGAGGGAATTTACAGGGGAGTCACCTTCAGTGCATAGCAATAAAATTAGCTTTTATATTTGACTGTACGTGGGCCAAAGCCCAGATGTAAATGTCTCAATTTCCATGTAATTAAAAATCAGTCTACGATTTTTCAGGTTTTTTTATGGTTTGCTGTTCAGCTGGTTTTTTGCTCCTGCAAATGTATGTTGCAAAAAACATTGTTCCAGGTTTGCGCAGCAAGACGCTACAGTTTATTTTCACTTAAAACAAGCTCCACACATATAATTATCTATATTTTATACATGTACATGTTACACACACTTTTAATACTCATTATTTAACATAATATTGGTCTTTACATCTCACAGTTGATGATTCTTCTTCTTTTCTTCCTAAATGTCTGTCTCCATAGCTGTCTTGGTTTTCTTCTCGCAAGCCATGATTTAGATCTTTTTGCCCTTATTTTTCCCTCTCCATGGTTTACATTTTAAAGCTTATTTGCCGTCATTTTCTGACAGTAACATGATGTGCTGAACATCCTCTACCATCATAGGTTGCATTAAGAAGCCAGGAGAACCTGCAGCAATTTCTCTATCCTGTTGCACTTTCTTAATTGTCATTAATAATTTTCCTGGCTTGTACCAGAAACAGTGTGGTCAGCAGGACTAGGGAAGCAATCACCCCCTATACTTGGCACTGGTGAGGCCACACCTCAACTCCTGTGTTCAGTTTTGGGTCCCTCACTAAACAAGAAGGACATTGATGTGCTGGAATGAGTGCAGAGAAGGGCAACAAAGCTGGTGAAGGGTCTGGAGCACAAGTCTGATGAGGAGCAGCTGAGGGAAGGCATAATCTTATCACTCTCTACAACTACCTGAAAGGAGATCATAGTGAGCTGGAGATCTGTCTCTTCTCACAAGTAACAAGTAACAAAACAAGAGGAAATGGCCTCAAGTTGTACCAGAGGAGTTTTAGACTGGATATAAGGAAAAATTACTTCAATGAAAGGATTGTCAAGCAATAGAACAAGATGCCCAGGGTGTTGGAGTCACCATCCCTGGAGGTATTTAAAAGATGTGTAGATGTGGCACTTAGGGATATGGTTTAATGGTGGACTTGGGAGTGCTGGATTAATGGTTGGACTCGACGACCTTAGAGGTCTTTTCCAATCTAAATGATTCTATGATTCTATAATCAAAACTGAGCAGCCAAACTTTAAAAGATCTGCTCCTCATTTTGCTGTCATATTATATAAATGTAGCCCCAAAGGGCAATGGGGACTCCCATGAAGCAGATCTAGCTTGGGTCAGATGCAGAAATGTAGTCATTCAATTGAAACAAGAAAATCGGTTTATGCAGCTACTTTACATGTAGTGAGACTTTGCATGTAGTATCCCCTCATGTTACTTTCTGAAAGGTTCATTTGCACAGTAATTATCAAAGTCCAGCTTGTGTAATAAAGTAACATGATCTAAAGGAGATGTGCTAGATGAGGATGGAGGAAGATCTGAAATGCAGTTTTGGTTCTGCCACTTTATCCCCTACAGTTTTGTGCTTCCTCATTCTATTTCTTTGCCTTTCAAATAGGGTCAGATTCTACTAAATCAGCTTTCTCTAACAACTGTTGTATGTGGTGTGATTGTTTGGTATCCATATAGTGCCTTAACTACATAAAATGCCTCAAAAAATTCTAAATAATCACTCATATGAGTTTGTGGAAACAGGTATTTCATGGAAGCATTTGTGTTTCATTCTGGATTTGTGTGTGTGTGTCATGCTTTTGTTCACTGAAGCTATTGAAATGGCTGCAATTCTCAAGGCAGAGAAGTTATGATTCATGTGTTGAAACAGCTGCTGCAAGAACATTTCAAAAGAAATGTTATTTGGGTGTTTTACTCACCTGCAGACCCAGTGACATCATATTAAGTAACAGCTTCCAAATTGACTGCTGGAGCTCCCATAAAAAAAACCAGAAGCAATTGCTCATAAAGTTTTCAGCCAGGCACTAATACTGTTAAAAAAGGAAAAATGAATTTTTACTTATGGGCAGCAATTAACAACGCAGCTAAATCCAATTTGCTTTCACACCACTTCACCCCCACTTGTCATCGTGTTCCTCTCCCAGCACAACTTCATGGCAATGCTCAACTGCTGAGCACACAACCTGCTGCCTTGTGAGAACTTAATCTTTATGAATACTCACAGATGTACTTCTGGGGTTTTTTTGACCTCGAGTGGACTTGCATGGTATTTCAGAGTCATGTACTCCCCTTGAGGTTACTGTGGGCAGGGGCAGTGTGCGCTGGAGAGCAGTTTAATTCTCGTGGATGTAGAAACAGGGCAGAATCTGAGTCTGCTTCATGCCCTACGAAAACAACCAGCAAATCCTCTGGCAAGTTTGTCAGAGAAGAAGCCAGCTGAGGCATCAGACAAATCCTGAACACACAGGCTGAGTGAAACAGGGGGTACAAAGAGCCAAGGGGCTGAAAGGACACACAATAACTAATAGCGAATAAATGACTGCTGACCCTCCCCATCTCTGCCCTCTTTTTCAAGCTGATCCCAGAGTAAGGTTGTACATCAGCTGTTTTCTTTAGGAGTGTGCAGTCTGCTCCGCACATACAATTTCAAACTCAACTGAATCATCTGGTAACTTCTCTGGTGACCGTGTGCTGACATCCTTCCTAAACTAAAATGCATGGAATTAATAATTCTGGGGCCCTTGTTTGTGGTAATATTTTTGCAGATTTTTGCAGGTCAAATACTACCCACTTAAAATACGTAATGGTCAGTTCTGTTTGAGTTAGAGCAGTTTACTTTTCGGGTATTGCAGCTAAATAAGAGCTTTCACTGAAATTCTCAAAATTATGATATTCCCCAAATCAGGTTTGTGAATATCCCTTTCGGCCCCCAGGCTTGGGCATGGGATGCATATAAAAAACATTTCCATGATTTTCTCCCTCATATTGCAGTGCTTAAGCCTAGTGACAGGAAGGAAGAACAGTGGATGATTAATTTTAAAACAAAACATTCCTGCCAGCCCTCTGCAGCTAAATGGAAGTTGTGGTGACTGTGGAATTTATGGAGAGTATTTCAAAGTGAGATATATTTATCCCATGACAACACTCTATTGCCATGACATTTTGTGGCATACCTTTAATAATGAGTAACCTTTGTAATAATAGTTTACACATTATGGCATTTCTTACATCAGTGAAAAAAAGCTACTTTACTGTTTTTGGAGCAGACGTATTCCAATTCTTAATTTTTTTTTTCTTCTCTGATATGTTTTCTTTCTCTGTTTTTTATCCAGTCAGCAAAAACATCTACTGATTAACAATACAGCTGAAATTCCAGCTCACATAATCATATGTATTATGGCCAACATAAAACAGATTTACAGAACTTAAAGTAATGATTAATAATAATGGCTTTAGAAGGATGACTTCTTCTGTGAATTCAGATCTGTTGCATTGATTTAGTAGGCATTTGAGGTTAAACAGTCAACATAAGATTGCATGATCCATATTTAATCTGATAAATATTTTATGTTTCTTTACAGCAGCAGCTGGTTTATTTTATATATTTAATCAAAGAAGTACTCTGTAAAGCTATTCTGTGCTTCGGTCCATAATAAATGTTTTCTTTAGAGTAGGGAAAAGTTCAGCTGTGCTCACATAGTTACATTATGCATGCTTTCCTGCTGTACCACGGGGGGGAATTACATTTGCAAACAGAAAATAAAAATGGAATGGCAGAGGGGGAAAAAAGCAAACATTCTTTTGAGTGCCTGTCTCGCAGACACATCTCAAAACACTAAAGAGAAATGATTGAAAAAACAGTGTTAGCAGTGATCCTTCAGAAATCACAGTGATTAGAATCCAGCTAAGGGCTGCTGAGCCCAACTGCGTCTTGCCTGCGGACCCTGACCACAGGGAAGGTGGCAGCGCCGGTACTGCCAGGAGCTGGAGGGGCCACGTGCACAATGGCTGAAAGAGCGACCACCCAAAGTGGCGCAGCTCAGCATTGAGGATGCACAGGGACCTGTATCAGTTGACCTCAGCCTGTGACCAGCAGAGTAAAGAGTCACTAACTCAGAAAGGTAACTCGGGCTCTGCTCTTTAATGGCTTTGTAAATCAGGATAAGCACCTTATAATGAATGCAAAAACTTTCTCGGTAACCAAGTGCAACTGAGATGGGATTGGGAGGCTGGGGCATTCCGAGGAGCAAACCTCTAGCAGCACGCAGAGCCCAGCTGCTCTTTTTGTACAGTACTGTCTGAAGCGCCATGCAGCAAACAAGCCAGGCTGCTGGCAGTATTGCAGCACTCAGTTTAAAAGTTTATATCTGCACCTTCTGATTGCTTAGGTCACCACAATAAGCAGCTTCAGAATATGCCATCAGCACTTTTGAAAAGGAGATGGAAAACCGTGTCATTCTTACAGCGGCAGCAAGACAGCAAGAAGATGTATTTTAACATCCACAAAATCAGTACTTAAGCTTTCCTGGACCTACAACGGTATTTTGTGCCACTGGGTGCTCCCAGGATGCCTTTTTGCACCTTAAATAAGTATTTGGCTTGGGATGCAGATAAAAGATACTGCTTCACTTAAATAATGTTACAGTTTATTGTGGTTTTTGGTCCTCAGAGGGTTTTAATTTGTTTGGATGTGACAGCTGTGTTGCAGCTGCAGGCAAAATATTCTGTCTTTCTTTAGTGTCAACAGCAACATTTTTAGAAATTTCCTGTACTGCCTCGTTTGGTTCTTTTATTTTTTCCAGCTTTTATTTTATGTAATTAATCTTTGTACACAGAGTGTTTAAGTTTGTGTTCTTCCTGCTCATTTTGATCCTCATATGCTCTATTTGGTGTTTCACTTGTGCAGTAACCACTACAGCAACATTTTCCCTTTTCCTCTTTCAGATCCAGAAACTCAGGCTACAGAATTTGCCAATGACTAGCATGTGAAATGCGTGTTACATTTTGTGTACCACACCCGGTGAAGGGAGGCCTGCCACAGAACATCTTCAGATTATTCTTCTGCATCTCTAATCCAATCATTCGAGTTACACTAACCATAACACACAACAGTGCAATACAGAATCAGAGCCTGGATTTTTAGTCCATTGTGAAGATGTAACCCTCACTGACATGAGTCTTAGCCTGAGATATCCTCATTTATTCAAGGCACCTATGCCAACTCAAACACATCCCAATCAATATTGACTAATAAACTCTCAGCACTCTTTTAAATAAACACACTCAGCAAAACAATAAAAGAGAAACAAAACACAGGTAGACCTAGGAAAACCAGTGAGTACTGAGATTCTGTTTTACATAAAGCCAGATTTTCAGTGTATATCTCTATTGCCCCACTGACTTGGTGGAGCTACCTAGATATAAACCAGTTAAGTTGCTGGCTCTAGCTATTTTATTCATTACTTTATTGCCTTACCATTCCAGGCTTTCAGAACAGACAGGAGAAATGAAGGCTTACAACACTTGAAAATGAACTGAAATTTTGCAGTGCTGGTTAAGTGTTTAACTGCTTGTCAAGGTTAACAATGTGTTTAGTGTGCACACATGAGGGAAATCTTAAACAAGTGGATTTACAGAAACAAGACTTTGCTAGACTGAGAGTGTAGAGGTCTATAGCTACAAGTTGGAAGATAATTGCTTGAAAATATTGCTATAAAAATAAACCATAAATCTCCACAACCAGCTTCAGATAATGTCATGGGAACAGGCTGCATGCCAAGAAACAGCAGGGAAGGTAAGAGCTAATGCTTACTCCTTTGCGTCCAGCAGCACTCCAGCACGGACTGTCCACTCCCAGCCCAGCTGGATGCCCAAGTCAGGCTTGTCTGGCCAGAAAATTGCATCATACAAATAGGAATAACAGAGGAGAGAACCAGGCAGCACAGCTTCCAGACTCTACAGCATTTTAGAGAAAAGATTGCACTAAATAGAGATTTTATCCAGAGTGCAGAAAACTTCCTTGCTTCCTTTTTATTTTTTCTTTCTTTCTTTCTTTTTTTAAAAAATTTCTTTTCCTTTTTTTTTCTTTTTTTGCTTCTTCCCTCCAGTGTCATATATAACTATACCATGGAATGACAGCTGGCACAGCTTCTGTATTCTGCCATAATACAACTCCATAAACTTTTATTGAAAATCTACCTCCTCTGTCCATTTCTACAGAGCTGTTTAAAGACACACTTGTTATTAAACAGCTATGAATATACTGGAGATGGAAAAGGCAGAGTTTGTAACCACACACTAAAGGCTGCAGTCTGGCCACCACCAGTAGGAGTTTACATCCAGGGTGTATTGGCATTAGCCTGTGTCCCTTCAACGAGTGGAAAGGACAGTGCCATGGCTTCTGCTTTTTTCCTAACAATTTTTTGGCCCTTCGAAATTACTTGCCATCCCTTTTCCGCTAGAAAGCTGTAAACAGCAAGCAAGCAGCATGATTTCTCTCTCTCTGGGTTTGAACTTCTCTTCCTCTCCAGGTTTTCTCCTGGGACATAGTCTGAGATACACATCAGCCTATCAATAAAAGAATCATTATAATTAGCGTTCAGCTAATATTCATCAATATTTTAGAGGAGTTACCTATTTCAAAATGTTATATTTACATCAGAAACAATGTATAACCCTCACTGTAATCTTTCTTAAGATCACTGCACAAGTATATATTTTCAGGTATTTTCAACTAAGATATTTTTCAGCTATAATATGAAAAAATCATGCTGCAATGTTGCCTCTAAAATGAGCTAAATATAATCATATTGTAATAGACAACCTGGCTCTAAGATCTTTTTGAAAAATGATATCCTGCATATAAAAAAAGCTAGAAATTAACTTTCTTTGAAAGCTGTTTCTTTTACATTCATATAATGTCAGGACTTGGGGCTTTGAAGGAAAAAATCAAATTACTATAAATCTGTGAGACTCACTGGCCCTGCAAAGGGCTTATCCCTTTCCTCTGACAATACAAAATGCCTTTCCAGGGCATCTGCATTGTGTTTGTGTCTACTTTAACTTACTTTGATGTTTATTGGCAGAGTGAGGCCCTTAGTTTAAATAACAATCTGCACTTCTCTCTCTTACAGTAATAACATAGCACATTGCAGTCTTGAAGAATTAACGCTGTTCAGGGGACTCAAAAGGTAGTGGAGAATGAAAAATGTTGATCAAGCCCTAAATGCCATGAGGCACAATGATTTTTAATAGGAATATATGGCTTTAGGGAGGAAAAAGTTGGCAGAAGTTTTCCTGCAACATAGATATTTGGTCTTGTTCAGAAGGATAGAAAGACAAACGGAGCTGGTGTTTTTAAGGCCTTTCAAACCATGTGTGGGGAAAAATATCAACTGTTGCCAAGTCTGCAGGCTTAAATGTGCAGCAGCAGCATTAAATCCTTCAGGGAACGAAGCTCGCTGGCAATCTTGTGATACTCAGTCCCATTGCAGGTGGGATGAAGGAGATCAGTTCGTTCTGACAGTGATTCCAAACCAAACAGCACGCTTTTTAGTTCTGCAGTAAAATGAGTGGATGGAAACAGTTCTTTCCCCAGCAAGTGGAGTATTGATGGCCCAGTGCCTGCTGGAGCCAGTAGCTTGTATGCCACTGACTAATATACTAGAGGTCAGTAAAGAGCTCGCAGAACTGCAGCTTGTGGGAATGCCTCAGGTTTTTAGGTACATGTTCTGTGTGTAGGTGGTATGCTGCCTTCTCTAGGGTAGGCCAACCAGTAAAAGTAAGCAGTAAAAAAATCACATAGATGTTAGAGGCTTGCAAGAAGGACAAGGAAGCTGCTGGGACCTGAACATGAGAAGAAAACAGTCTGTTTTCCCCCTTCCTGCATTCCCTTCTTTGTTACAACCTGACATATTTCATGGCAGCAGAAAGACAGCACAGAAAGGGAATCCTAGCAATGCTTATTTTTAAAGGGTCTTTCCTTCTCACACAAAGTCCTTTACGACTGGTAAGTAAAAAGCTCTTGTCAACCTTCCCCTCCATTTATTTCTCTGGCTCCATAACGTGATCTTCCTCTTGCATCCTTCTGCAGCCCACTGCTAGTTCACTGTTGTGTTAAGGCTCACTAAGATTAACAGTTTACCTAAGTTTCTCAGTGGAAAAATATCAGCATATTTCATTTCATCAGCTTGAAGTGCTCTGCCTTTCTGTGGTCAAAGCACTTCAATACAGCTGTAATATTTTGACTTTAGCAAAATCACAAAATAGCCTAAACTGCAAGCCCTGAAGTCAATGCAAAAAGACTGAAGTTTTTTGTGGGTGTCTTTTTGAAGTATTTCATGGCATGAGCAATTTTGATATTTTTATTCCAATTTTAAGCAAGATTTTTTTGGGGGGGGAAAAGAAGTTTCCCCAAAAGTTTGAAACAGAAATTACGAATTTTGTTCTCTCCTAATAAAAATAGTTACTGTCCAACCACTGATTACTCATACCAAAATATTATTACTTCCTCCAGAATTTAGTCTTTTGATTATCACTGACCATAATATGGTACGTAGATTGACAGGGTTCTGTGGAAGAGCTGTTCTCCATAGTCGATTTACCTTTGATTTTAAACATCATGGAAATCTGCATTTTCCTTTGCCCGACCACACTTCTCTTGGGTTTAAAACATTAGGGTCTTATTGCTCCCCTTCCCTCTCAGCTGGCCACAGGATCCCCAAACCACAGGGAACCTCCCAGAACCAAGGGAATGTTCTTTCCCCTTTGTTTTAGCCCTGTTCCCATCGCTATCCACTGCCCTTCCCTGCTCTCCATGCCATGAGGCCAGTGTGTGAGCCTGCCAGGTCACCCCTCCCCCCAAGCCCCAGGTGGGGCTGTACAGAGGCAGGTTGGGTGACCAGGTAAGCTGTGAAGTCCATGCTGGCACCCAAAAGGTTTTGGTAATTAGCAGGATAAATACAGAGCTCAAGAGCGTGTACAGGAGTCAAACCCAGCCACATTCAGTGGTGTGACTTCCATCTCAGAAGGGTCTAGAAGCTGGAATAGATTCATGTGGAATTAGCTGTTGGCAAGGATCTTATGTCATCCCAGTATTCCATAAACTACTTCAGAACCAAAGCAGGCATTTAGTTTGATTTTTGTCCTCAAATGAGCAAAGCTACATAGACGAATCACGCAGGCTACCAGCTTTGTCTTACAGCTCAGAAAAGGCTGAAATCCCCAACATTTCCTCGACTTTTCTTTCTCGAAAAAATTAAATTGCTCCAACAAGCAACTAGTAACTGAATAGAGCCTACTACCTGAAGCTGAGAGATTGACTGCAGCTCATTCAGAGGGTGTAAAGCCTTTTTGCCCTGGAGCAAAAAAAGGTGTATGGTTTTCCTCAGCTCTTCCACCCTCTTCTAATTTCATTATGACTCAATCCAACAAGCTATATAAAGTAAAATACTTTAAAACCTCAACTACAATTATAGGTTTCATGGAATCAGCAATAATTATAATAAATTGGACCACCATTATCTTTATTTGATTTCTGTTTACCTCAAATCTCTTTTCACATCCAAACAAGTGTGTATGGTCAAAAAGCAGCAATTCTGAAGTAAACCTGGGAATACTTCAAAATGCTGTGAATACTTCAAAATGCTGTGAATATTTTGCTTCCTAGGAAGAATTTTAGCAAGCCTAGGAATTTTTGCTGTTGTTGACTACACTGTGTCTTCTTGGCCTTTCAAGATCGCAAAAGCAAATATAGGAGGGATATTGTGAGTTTTTGCAACTCAACAGCCATCTCATTCTCTGTAACTGAGATTTTCAGCCTAGCAGATCGGGATCAAGAGAGTGAATGCATCCAAAGGTCTGCTCTGTCTCCTGCAAGGTAATTCATTTTGAAAGAGCAATCAGCTGAAGAGTCAGGTACAGAGATTAAGGAGGGAAATCTTTGTGGTGTGGATAAAAATCATTGCTTTGAAATGCTACTATGTCCAAAACCAGCCAAAGGTACTGCACAGGTCAGAGAACTACTAAATATGAAACTCTCACTAGAAAAATAGTGGAGAGTTCCTTGGTTCTGCTCATGTCTTAAAGAAATCAGTGTGAAATTGTAAAACTCCCTCATTGATGCCAAAAGATCCAGCAGAAAAAAAGCTGAGTGGAAAGGGGATCAGTAAAAGCACAAAGATACCCTGAACAAGGAATTTTGAAATATTAATTCTAACTGACATATGTATTACGTTAGCTTCACATTCTCATGTGAGCAGAAATCCCTGGTTGCCAGCAAGTGGACCTTGCTCTGACCATGGAAAGGAAATAGCTTCATAATGATCATAGAATAGCAAGTTGGAAGGCGAACTCAAGCATCATCTGGTCCAACTTTTTTTTGTCAAAAGCTCAGTCTAGACAAGATGGCCCAGAACCCTCTTCACCTGAATGTTAAAATTGTCCAACATACAATGAACATTGGAAATTCTTTTTAAAAAAAAAGAAAGGATTTTTTTTCACATAGATATTTATCTTTTGAAATTTAAAGTTAAATTGATGGTATTTTGCTGCAATTCTGTTCTACAAAATAGTATTACAGAACTTAATAATATTACATATATTTCGTATAATTGTATTTGTAAACTCACAAGGTTTAGAGATTGAGTATAAATTTTCTATTTTGCAATGTAAGATTTCCTTAAGATAAAGGCATGTCAATACAAAAAAAATTTGTACTTTCACATGCAGTCTTGCCATGGTATCATGATGTTTTACATTCTGTAATATTTATTTATTTGAAAATTTGATCTTGCAGGACTTTCTAAATTCTAATCAAATTATATATAATCTACTTTCAGTGTTGAAGAGGCAAAAAATTCCAATTTTAATTTTTTTTTCTCAATATTTCTAGTTTTTTTCCAGGACAGGAAAAAGGTGAAAATTTTTTTCAGTATCTTAACTTCCAAAAATCTTTAGTTTTAGATATCGTCTAGTATCACCTGTGGTTCAGCTGAGATCTTAAAAAAATACAGGCTGGAAATGTTTCCCTAGGCCAAAACAGGCCCCAAAAATATCATGCTAGTTCCACTGCCTGCAGAGAGAAGATCTCTTCTTCTTCTTCTGGGGAAATCCATGTCAAAATGTGGATGCCTGTGCTGCGCACTGGGGGCTTCTGACTCCTGCGCTTCCAGGGTGGAGCAGCTCCAAGCGGAGCCGCTGGGGCGTGCACGGCCAGCCCGCGCACCGTGCGCTCTGCGCTCTGCAGGTGCATCCAGCGTCGTAACGGGCACAGGGCGAGGGCACGGCACGGGTGCACAGCCTCTCCAGACACCTTGTGCGTAGTCTGGGCTGTTGATGTGCACGTGAGAGTTGTCTGGGGCTTCCAAACCTCTGGAAACTCCAAGTAAGTGGCTACATTCCTTTTCCATCTGGAGATCATCTATATACAATATCCACGCTAGCTGCCATTCTGTTCCGTTATCTCTTGAATGACTGACAGGAATGAGGAGGGCAAGAGGAATTATTTACATTCGTTATTTTGTTTATATTCTGCATATTTACAGTATTTTGCAGTACTGATGCTCAGGACTTTTGCAGAACCACGAGACAGACATTTCCACAGGAGCAGCATGTCCTCTGCTTACAATAAACCAAATTTCTATCTCAAAACTTCACTCGCAGAGTGTCCATAAGGCCAGCAGGCACTCTTAGGTCTTAACTTAATTAGGTCTTAATCTAATTAGGTCTTAACCTAAATTTTTGCGTTGTCCTCCAGGGTTTGACAGGAGAGCACTAGATGTCTTCAGGCCTTTGTAGTGCACTGTAGGAGGGCTCTGAAGCCAGCACAGGAGCAATTATAAGTGAGCAGGTTGTGCGGACGACTCCTTGCGCCCCCGTCCAGCTCTGCCCCGTTCCGCAGCCTGCGGCTGTGCTTTAAGCAGAACGTCAGGTGATGCCACAGAGTCCCCACCCGGCACCAGAGCAGGGATTGCTAAAGGCCTCCCACAGGCCAGCGCCTCCAACTCCAGCAGCAGGGATGCTTTCCAGGTGGTTCAGCGGCATTTGCGGGGAGTGGTGCCGGTGAACACAGCGGCAGGGATGCTTGCCAGGCGGGCAGCGCCGGCCGCGGCTGGCAGCGCTGCGCAGGTATCTACCCCCCTCTAGAGGTGACGGCGTGCAGCATCGCTTCCGCGGGCACAGCTGATGGCCAGCTGCTGCTGGCTGCCGCACCACTACTACACCTAATGACTCAGCTCATAGTTCTCGAATGTTCAACATCTCCACCGTTTCCCATCTGTAGAAACCCTGTGTGCTGTCCAAAGTGGGTACAAACCCACCACCGGCTCAGTGAGACTGTAAATTACAGACCTCTTGTATAAAAAGAAATGTGAACGGTAGCAGAGAAATCAGTTTTCTGACTCAATGTTTAATGCATAGGAAAAAAAAAATTCGGCACATGTCGTGGGGGATTTAAGTATTTCTTAATATTTTTCTTTCTTTTATTAGGTCGAAATCACAGAGTCAGTGCCTGTGTCTCAAAGGAATAACCATATTTGGGGTTTTTGCATGTTAATAACAAGACTGCAAAGTTTTGTTAAGCCCTTAAGAAAAGCAGCACACACACACACACACACACACACACACATACACACACATACACGCACACACATATATATGTGGAGCTCCTGTATCTGACCTGCTCTGAGCTCTACCCTTCCAAACAGAATCAGCATCTCATATTACCCTGGCCTGGCACAGAAACCTGCAGGCATCACAGACACATCAGATTTACCAGTACACATGTGGAAATACGTTGCATGACTCTTGCATACCCATCTGGCTCACCTGAAGATGGTGAGCTGGAAAACATTACAGGCACAAGAAACTGTAAATGTACCATTCTTTAAACGTGTGCAATTATGCAATGCAAAAATCACTCTATTGTATCAAAACCAATAGGGCAAAAAGACATCATGGTCTTGAATTTAAGCTTTTGGGGTTTTATTTTGTCAGAAGCTTCTGCTAATGCAGCCCTTAAACCCTCAGAAGTCAAGGTGAGCTTTGCTTTATGTTCAGAGCAGGACAAGAAGAAGTAAATAAGCACAGTTGTGATGTTAAGGCACGAAATTATTTTGGTGGACACAGACAAGGATGTTCTGACTGGAAGGACAGAAAAGCTTTAAAAGAAGGTGTATCATCTGTAAATTTGATTCTCAAAGTACAAGCATGCAATCACAGATATACAAGGGTACATTTCATCTGAACATCTCCTGGTGCAAGTTTTCAGTTACATCATACATGTCGCCCTGATGATGCAGGAAATCTTTATGGATGTGTAACCAAAATGTGTAGGTCTGTGAGCATGGGTCAGAGGGCTTTACCCTGCCTGTTCTCATGAGAGTCAGGAAGTTTGAAATTATCTGGGAGAAGGTAATAAACTTCCAGTGTGTATCCCATTTTTTAGTTCTTTTGTTTTGCAAGGCCACAGAATTAAAGAGTAGTTGATGTTGGAAGGCACATCTGGGGATCGTCTAGTCCAAAACCAGGTCAATCTCACCCCCCAGGGGAAGCTACTTGAGGCAGTGTCTATCTGGGTTTGGATATCTCCATTATAAAGAAACCACACTCTCTCCAGGCAACTTGTTCCCATTTTTTACTACACTCAAAGTAATTTCTTTTTCCTTATGTTTAAATGGAACTTCCTGTTGCAGTGTAAAGAGGAAACAGAGGATGCTGATGTTGCTTTTACCTCTATAAGACATTTTCGAGGCAAAAGACTGCAAGGAGAAATGTGTATCCAGAGAAAATGGAGGATCTGACGTATCATCACATCTGTCTCTTCTGTGCTAACACTGTAGATGTTAGTCAGGAGTTCACTGTATATGTGAGGTAAGAGTCCTTCGTGCTGGTGTTTCCACACATGTTATCCATAAAAGCTCATGTCTGAATCTGTAAAATCCTTATGTAGTAAAATATGGTCATTATAAATACAAGACATCACCTCAGGCAAAAGAGCATTTCTGAGGGAGGTTCATTTTGATGTTTTGCTTCTTACTGGAATTTCACTCCTTGTTAATCTCTGGGTTTTAAACACAGAGACTCTTATTATGGTTATTGATAATCATTATCAATGCTCTGCAGAAGAGCCTCACGAGGTGAGCACCCTTGGGTTACTCCATCCAAATTCCTGGTCTAAGATTTCCTAGCAGTCCAGGAAGAGATGCTTCTAGGCTTTGAATCACACTTGTTGTGGGAAAATGTGAACAGTGACACAAATCCCAGAGATTAGAGGAAAACATTTAATTAGGCTTGGTGAGTTCTCTGGGATTACACATTCTGGCAAATACTGTGTGTCGTCCTAGCAGATTTCTGTGCTTTTGTTTCAGAAAACCCCAGAACCCTGGGGTAACGAGTGACTGCTATATCACCTATTAGAAGGAAATTCTCTGCTGCTCAAGGCTGAGCCACATCTGTAACATTTATCTCATACTCACCATTAAGAGAAATTTCAGCTAGACTCAGAGCCAAATAATTCAGTGACTTTGTCAACATCTATTACTTGAGTGATGGAAGAAGAAACAAATTTGTTTTGATTAGGTCAATCTGAAGGAGTATTTCTATGCCTCATTTAGTAGAGTATTTCTTCTGTAATGGAGAATAGTTTGAGTCTTTTCCTAGACCATTTTTCCAGAGAAGAGATTAAGCTTGGTACAAGTTCATGGTCTGATTGGGGGTATGGAATGTCAGATTTGCCACAAAATTTGATTTTATATGCAGATGCTGGAGGGGGCCTGTCTCCATAAAGAGAAGGAAAAGAAAAAATATTTTCTGCATGTTACTTCAGAAAATGTGTTACAAATACACCTGCAGCCTTCATTAATATGAATGACATAGGAAAACATTCGCACTTACACATATACCCACCATTAAGACTTTCACAAAAAAAGCTTGAGTGCTTGGTTCCTAAAGGAAAAACAAGAACTTTAATTGATTATGACTTGTGGTGCTAGTTTAGCCAAAGGCAAAATTGTACTTGGGCAGGAAACATTAAAATTGTTAAGATTGCAAAATCAAGATTGCACAAAACCATACTTTTTCCAAGCTGATCACATGTTCCAATCAGGAAATTCACTTGGCTTTTGGTAAAACTGCTATGATTTCTATGATCTACAAAAAGTAGTGATATCCTGCTTATGCAGAGTCCTCTCCATCAACAATTTCCTCCTTGCCATCTCTTTTATAAATCATGTTCCACAAATTGCTAAATAAATTTATATGTGTGTCCATATTAAAAAAAAACAAAATACCAAAACAACAGAAATAAGCCAAACTTTGCAAAAAAGGAATTAGAAAGCAAATTATTTTGTCTTATAACATAAAACTGGAAATTACTTTTAAAAGATCGGATTGTATTAAAAAGGAAAGGAAATATTTCTTACAAAAGAAATATAATTTGAGTTTCTGTCTAGATGAAATGTGATTTGCAAAACCAAAGTTCTGTTGCTATAGACCTGCTTTGTATTGTGGACAGTCCTCCACTTACAGGAAGGCAACTCTGGCTTCTTCTCTTACACCATTTCTGTGGAGCTCTGACCCCACTAGACTTGTAGGTATAAATAACATTTTACAGCTGTGTGAGTACAGATGACATTCATTGAAGCCATTGGAAGCAGAGTAAACTTGAACTTGCAGCATAGATCAGAATTTCAAAGCAAAATTCTTCGTGGTGTCCTTTTATAGTGGAATAGATCCTTGCTGTAATTCCCTTTGCTCTCTAGGACTGAGTCCATCATGGACGATCTGCCTGTAAGTTCAAACCCAGTGAAATGCAGCTCAGACCTGCCTCCAGCCATGTCTAACACATCTGCCTGGCTGAAAAGGAAAACAGAGCAGCAGGAACATAGCATCTTTATTTTACCTGATTTTACCTAGAGTGCATGGAGACTAAAGAGTTATCTGAGCAGAGACACAAGAGTTTAATGAGTTTCAGAAGGAAGGTGAATTTATTTTAGGTGTATTAACGCTGTTTTGTGAATAAAGCAGTTAGAAAAGCCAATGCAAACATTGTGTGATGTTTTATAAATCTAGCTTGTAATTGTTAACATATGAAGCACACTTATTTTACTGCAACTAGAATTGCACAGTAAAAACTTGATTCATGAAGGCATTATGCAATAATTAAGTGGGGTTTCTGTGAACTTAACCAATAAAAAAGTGCAGAAAGGACATGTCTGGAAGTTTCACTGGTCACTAAAAGTTCAGAAGCCGGCAACACACAGGTGTTCTTGAGGTATCAGGCAGTGCCTGCTTGCAGCAGGGAACTGTTTTAGTGTTAGAAGTGTTTCGGAAGAGGTGTTTTCTACGTAACCTTACCCACTGCTTCATGTAGTTATGGTGCTTCAGGCAAATTAGGGCAAATATTTTAAGTATCAGGCTTTGCCCTAAAATAATAATATGACAAAGGGAATCTGTGGCATGAGCCCTCTTTGATCACTTTCTGTATATTTAAATATATTTTCTTCAAAGAATCAAAAAGTTTCTCTTGGTGTATTGGCCAAATGTCTTACATAGGTGTTGAAAGCACTGAAATATGACAGAGTTAAGAGTGTCTGCATTGCCCCAAGCTTGGATATTTTTTTCCCAAGAAATAACTAATCCAATATTGCTAGTTCTATAACCCTGTCAAGCCACTTAACCAAAGAGCCAATTATAGCTCTTTAACTAAAAAAAACCCTTAAAATAATTGTACCTATGGGTGAGGGGCAGGTGTGATATGTTATACCACCTTACTCTTCTCTGGATCTGCAAGGTAAAATAAATCCCATTATAATTCAATTAGTGAATTAGTCATAATTGTAATTGCAAATCTCTTCTCTCTAAGGAAGGGAAGAAGGATGGAAGAATTTCTGGCTCTGTTCACTCCTGAAGCCCTGTACATATCCACGAGGGTTCTTTAACACCTAATACACCATCCTTCACATCTGGAGTGTGCTAAGAGCACTTATACACTCAGCTACAGCAGCCCAGCTGAGGGGATGTCACTTGTTACTCAGTACTTTAATCTGTGCAACTACTTATATCCAAGACTGGCCATAAATCTGACCTACTGTCTCTCCTGTTTTGAAGAGACTGAAAAAAAAAGAAGCAGAAGCCTCTTTGTCCTGACAGTCACAGATGCACAGGATAGAGATCACATTCTGGATGTGAAAAACGTTGGGCTCAACTTGTAGCAGTTTTCCCCAGCCCTGCGCATGCTGGGCTCATCATGCCATAGTATCTCCTTGACTCTGGAGTGTGGGACAGTACAGGTCAGAGGGCGGAGGGGACTGCAGGGCTGCACTGCCATACTGGGCCCCATGGCCAGAGGAGTGGGACCAGCTGTTGAGGAATAAAAGAAGTGTAAGCCTTCTGAATGCCTCCAGAGAGACAACAGAAATCCAGACCACTGATTCTCTTGGTCCTTTTGGGAAACTGTTCTGAATGCACTATTGCTGTGATCCATTCTTTTGCTAACTGCATGAGATTTATCAGGACACCACATCACACACTGTGGGTCTGATCCTGGTCTGGTTACTCTGGGCACGATCTCAGCTATTGTCTGATTGTTGGTTAAGAAATGGATACTAGTTGCATAATTGCTGAGCAAAACCTGCTGTTGTGTCTGACACACATTCCCCCTAGAGGAATTGATGCAACTAGTTAAAAAAGAGTGTTCCCCGGGTATTGGAGGCATTAACACATATAAGGATGGCAGTGTCTTATGAAAAATTGTCCCAGAACAGATTCGTATTTAATATTAACTGTGTGGAGCAGAACCTACGAAGGGCTGAAAGTGTGTAAGTGCATTTTTGCCCGTGTGAGTCCCGTGTCCAGCAGCCCATACCACTGACTTTCACAACACCCTGCTCCGTTTCTCACAGCTGGTACCCGACCCTGAAGGTGCCCCTTCCCCTGCACACCCACGCTTCTCTTGCTGGGCATGTGAGGAGCAGCTGAAGTCTTTTCTGTAAGGAAGCAGCTCCCATGTAAGTCTCATGGGATTCTCAGAACAATCATCCTTTCACCAGTCTTCCCTGGCATCCCTGACCTCTTTCAGGCATGAGGCAGCATTACTGTTCCTAGGGCTGCTGTTCTCAGGGACCTCTCCTTAATGCTATACCTATTTTAAATGCTTTTCAAAACTAAACCAGTTTGATGGTTTGGGAGCTATTCTTCATGTCACTCATAAGCTATACCTTTTGAAGCAAATATGAAACATGTTATCTAAAATGTATTAAACTCTTCTCTCATGACCTGCAATGCTTTCTCACAGCTTATATTTCAGTGTAATTTTTTCTGTTGATTGCTGGTGTCAGAACCAGAGAGGTGTCTCCACAGAGAAAAATGTAGGGTGCCCATTTCCCCTGCTGCTGCTGGTTTTGGAAATAGGGGGCTGCAAGGTTTGGCCTGCACTTCCCACCATCCCCAACAGCAGAAAAGGCCAGCCATGATTGTCTCTAGCTCAGCCATAACATCTTCCTTGGACAAAGAAGTTGTAACCTCTCTGAGTAATGACTTCCAGTACTGTGCCACTCTCCTAAGAAAGAATTTTCTTTTAAAATATGATCTGAACAAAAGATGTATTTTTTCTTCAACTGAATAATTGAAAATATTTTCAGAAAATGCGAGCTTAGCATGTTATGTCTGTAACATCTTTCAGGTTTTACTTATTTGGGTTTTTCCCAATACTTATTTGTCTAAGAAGATCATCCCACACAATTCCTAATGAGTACATGAGAATAGGGGTTGATAAGTCACTAAATAATAATATGTGCTAAGTCACATTTAGAATAATCACAGAATCATTCATGTTGCAAAATAGCTCTAAGATCATCAAGTCCAGCCTTTGACAGAACACTACCTTGTCAACTTAGACCATAGCACCAAGTGACAGATCAAGTCATTACC
This sequence comes from Callaeas wilsoni, assembly GCA_013398955.1. Taxonomy (NCBI): domain Eukaryota; kingdom Metazoa; phylum Chordata; class Aves; order Passeriformes; family Callaeidae; genus Callaeas; species Callaeas wilsoni. Next base: position 25,431 of record VWPU01003291.1, on the reverse strand, counting down.
TGAACACCTCCAAGGATGACGATTGTGATTCTTGAACACCTCGCTGGGCAGTCCTTAACAACCTTTTCTGTGAAGAAATTCTGCAGCTTCAGGCTATTGTCTTCTCATTCTGTCATCAGTTGCCTGGGAGAAGAGACAGACCCCTCAGCTGGCTCCACCCTCCTTTTAGGTCCTTGTAGAGAGCAATAAGCTCTCAATCCCTGAGCTTCCTTTTCTCCAGACTAAACAACCCCAGGTCCCTCAGCCACTCCTCATATGACTTACTCTCCAGACCCTTCACCGCGTGCATTGCCCTTCTCCGGATGCACAGCAGGACCTCAACGTCTTTTTTGTAGTGAGGGGCTCAGAACTGGACACAGGAATTGAGGTGTGGCCTCATCAGTACTGAGTACAGTGAGACAATCACTGCCCTGATCCTGCTGGTCACATTATTTTTGTTACAAAAATAGTAAAAAATTCAGTTCAGCTCTCTAACCTCACCTGTTTGTCACACTCTCCCCTCCTCATTCCCTTCTTCATGTGAATGTAGCTGAGGTGTCCCTTTTGGTCTTTTCTACGCTCTCACCTCTGCTGGTATTGTGTAAAATCCCCGGAGCTTCTGCATCTGAAACTGCTTTCCAGTATTCCTCTACTTCAACTTAATTTAACCTTTACTATGAGTAACTATCTTCTCAGTTGTCATCACTTTCTAATTTCTGTTTTCTTCTGCATTTACTTATTGCTAAACTAACAGCACCTGATAACTCTGCAAAAGCATTTTGGGATGCAGTATGTATGAAAGCTGTGATCCCACACACAATGATGCCTTTGGGCTGATATGTTCTTGAAATTTCTGTCCTCAGTTCATAAATACTGGAGAAGTCAGGTATAACTATTCTGTTTCTAATGGAAGGCCACCTGCCATGTGAACCAGTCATAAGAAATTTATCTGAGGTGCTTTTCGTGGTTTTTTCAGTCAGATGGAGGTAACATGAACCCATTCAGAGATTCTCTTGTGAAGTGCCCAGTGAAGCACATATTTTCCCTTCATTATGTGCAAGTAGCTCTTAGTGATGCTGATGGAAATTACAGGTGTGTGCATTTAGAGGAGAATATAGATCTATACTGTGCAAATTACTTCAGAAAACAAACTCCGTTTATGAACATGGACTGTGCAGAGCTGAGCAACAGTATATTTCAAGCAATGTTCCCTGCATACCACACAGTAAAGGGAAAAGGAGGCTGGGGAGTGAGGGAGAGCAGAGATCTGGATTTCAGAGCTACTTTTAATAACAACCACGGAGGATAAAACCTACAGAGTTTTGACTAACTTCAAAATCACTTCTCACCTCTGGTTTTGAAATTTCCAGGCCAATTATTTGTTTACTTGATAGTGCTAAAGTCTTATTCTCCATCGTTATTTGCTTGCTAGTAAAGAGCCAAAAAACCCCAGCAGTCCAAAGGTAACCACACAACTAAATCACTTCCAGATGATAAGTCACACTCTGATGGTGAAAGCAGACTTTACAGTTTCAGTGTGCCAGGTAATATATGGCAGTCACCCAGTTGCTATTAGTTTTTTGTAACAGCATATACACATACTGTTGGGCTTGTTGGGTTTTTTTTGAGCTGGATTAGAGTTGGCTAATACCATATACATGAAATATTTAGCTTGATTTGAATCACAAAATCTCCCAAAAGGAAAGACAATTCTAAAGCATCTATTATCCCTAATCCCACTTCCACATAAACCATATTAATAATTTTTATTGTGATATTAATTTTGCAGCAGTTTGAATAGCCATCCTTAGGAGCCTGTATATGCTCTCTCCATATGCATGTTTGTGATGCCATCTTTACATACTTCGTGCCTTTCCCACAGGATCTCTAGCTCATTCACTGCTCAGGATGAGTGTCATTCATTTATTGAAAGGCCATTAGATATTTTGCTTTCTACATGTGTTTAACATGTAGCTTAATCCCTATTAACTACTGACCAGTTGATCTTGATCTTAAGAAAGAGTTTTAATTTAATTTGTTTCCCTTGATTTTGATGACTGTAGTCTAAGCAGTTCACAAATGGGTATTTATTTTCGAATCACCCCTATTACTATGCCCATTTTACAGTTGGAAAATAGAAGAACAGAGAAGTGCAGTGATTTTGTGCTCAGTTTAAGACTCCTAATTTGTCAGGGTACTTACCATTATGTAATTTTTTTAGATATTCAGAGCAGAGCTCCCACTGAGTCCTGCTGCAGCTGTGAGTACTCAGCTCTTTTCCAAACCAGACTCTGGAGTCTCAAGTCAGGTATCTATATAACTGGAAACATGCAATTAGTGATCATAGCACAAAATTTGATATAAGACCTTACTGATGTTGTACAAGAGATATGTGGCACAAGCAGGCAGGGATGCATCCTGTTCTACAGACTGACACCCAATAACTGTAAGCAAGATAGTGTTCATTGTTTTCCCCAATCCCTGAACTTCATTCAAAACACACCATTCCCTCTGAAACAAATGAGTGAGGGGCTGAGCATCTCTCTTTACACAGTCCTGACTTATCTTGAGCAGCCTGAATAAGGCTGACACGTTCTCTGTGGGAAAAAACTGTGGCTTCCTCTATTCCCACTGCATTGCTGTGAAAGGGGAAAAAGCTACCCAGATAACTTTAGCTCTGGCACTTGCTAACTTTGCATATTTGCTTTGGCAGCTCACTGACTTCTCTTAAGAGAGTGTTTGTAGGTAATTTCCTAGGTTCTTAATGAAGCAAAGTGGAAAAACAAAAATCCTATTATGTGGCATCATATTAACACCTCTATGCCTCACACTATTTGGGTTAACTCTTAGCTTCTCCGTATGGACTTCTGCCCTCTGAGTTAACAGGGTAATTTGTAGCAATAACGAGTTGCCAGCTTCTCTGTGGACCAAAGGACACCTTTTCTAGGGGCTGAGACCAGAGCAGCATCATGACCATGATCCGTTTTCTGACCCTCAATGACCAGTGAAGGGGCTATAGTGTCTAAAAAATGTTTCCTCCTCTAGCTCTGCCTTACTCCCCTCTAACCATCTGGGTCCCATTCCTGTTCCTTCTTCATATCTGGCTACTTGGTTCAGCCACTGCTGTTCCTGTCTCCCAGCCAGTCTCAATTGCTCATTCTTTCTCTCTGTCAGCCTCTTAACTGAAGGTGCTGGTCTCTCCCACCTGAGTTTTAAGTCCCAGTCCCCCTGGGTCCACACAATCATCTTTCCACCTCCTGAATTCTGCTTCTTAGCTTCATGTTTTCGACCATATGTGAAGTTTCAAAGCCTTATCCCTGTTTCCTTGCCCCATTTGATACCTGGTCTGTATTTCTCTTTCATCATCTTCTTCTTCTTTAGTCCTCCTGTAGCCGTAGAGCCCCCCAAGAAGTGCTGAAGTAAATTACCTTCCACTGGGATAAAACCACTTGTCATCATCCAGCATGTCTCCCCTCTTTACTACAGCTACTTTTTAAAAAAATTACATCCCTTCAGGATGTCCACTTACACTTTTACTACAAAAAAGTGAGACATTTTTCATCCTTATAGCTATGCTGCTCTTTCTGGAGGCAGTCTGTCAGATTAATGTGACTCAGCCCTATAGAAGCTAGCAATCAGTTTTCCAGGGAACATAATTTTCTCTGGCTGAAAAAATGCACATGTATGTAGTATTGACACCGATGCTGTGATTCAGTGTTGTGTAGCTTTTTACCAGGATTTCAGCAAGGGTTTGCAGTAGAGGGCTGAGAGGTTGGGTCATTGCCTGGATTTCTTTTTGAGCTCTGAAGAGTGCAAGGCTCTGCTAAGCCAGATATTGCTGAAAATAAATAGAAATAAGGATATGGGGAGAAAGTACATGCTGCTGTACATAGGGTTCAGCTTTTAAAAGTAATGCTTTAATGTTTGGGTACAGCAAAAAGCTTTCGTCTTCAACACAAGAGGCAAGTAAATATGTATATATTATGTGTTTATGTATATATTTATACAAAGACACTGATATGGAAACAGACACAGCTCATACTTTGGGCCTTAGGTTTCATAATCTCCGTGCTTTCAAGTTTAGACTGTCAACCCTTGAAATAAGGGGAAGATTTGCACTTAACTGAGGAAGACCTTGATCACACCTTCATGTCAATCTTTGAGTTAGATCTGTACTGAGCAATGGACAGGATAAAGTACTGGACACGAGTAAAATTTTACCTTGCCAGTGTAGTTTTTCTATCACAAGTGCAGAGAAAGCATGGTGGTGCAATAATCCTCTGTTTTAAAATGCTATCCTGTGTGTGTGGCTCTTACCCTTCTTGTGCATGTACATTCATAAATAAAGTCAAATATTAAAAAAGAGAAGCTGACTAGTAACAAGGTAGTTAGTCAACCAAATGTTCCAGAACTGTCATAAGGAGAAAGAAATAGTGATCTCAAGTTACTTCAGCTCACCATCAAGATCAGCTCGGAGTGTGAGTACAAAGCTAAACTATTTCATATGCTGCACATAGGAAAATGGAGATGGAAAGTGATGAGCTCTTTATATGCCCCTTTCCAAATAAATTTGGAGAAGAGCTTAGGTGGTTAAGCAGGGCCCAAATGGTTTCTGCTGCTGAAATAGTCTATTGATGCTTTATTTTTCCCTTTAGATTTTCCACTACATTAAATATTTTAAACTACCAAATATTTCTTTCTAAAGGGGAATGGAATGAAAAGATGTCTTACATGATTTATTACAAATTCAGAGGGAAATACTCCCCTTGTAAATAGCTCTTAAAAAAATAGCACCATCAATTTAAATGTTGACATGCATAATACTAAAGGGTCATACTGTACTGAAGGCCTTTAAGGAGAACTTCCCATCCAAAGGAATTAATTTCAGTGAAAATTGACTGAAGTAGGGCTCCTGCTTTCCGGTAGTTGATCTCTCTCTGAGCCTAATTTTGTGATTTCCAGTATAACTTGCACCTAAATCTTATTTGTTGTGGATCAAATTATTTCACTGCCTGTTTCATGCTGCAGGCTCCCATGCCACAGCCACCCTCACACTGCAGGCACCTGGGCTGAAGCCTCACCAAGCGTGTGCTGTTTGGGGACACGTGGGTGCCACAGCACACAGGGGCTGACGCTGGAAGCCAGAGACCTGACAGGACTTTAACTGGTGCTTACCTTGTTCTCAGCACACACCGCTCCTGCTTAGGCTAGCTGCTCAGGGGGCTGCAACAGTGAGTGCAAGCAAGCACAAAGGTGGACCAAATCATCACATACGGCACAGCCTTCCAGAAGGTTCTTTGCCCTCGCCTCCCAGCTTTCCTTTGGCAGCTCACACAGACAGTGAATGCCAGCTCTTCCAGAGCCGACTGTGATTTCTGGCCACCTCCACACCCAGGCCGATCCAGCAGCCTACCCAAAAGGGCACAGCGAAGTGCATTCTCCAAGCTGCAGGGTGTTCAATATTTAACACATCAAAACCTGCAGAGCAGCTCCTATCATAAGCACAGGCTGGATTTCCACTGGAGAAAAATCCGCCACACTATTTTGAGTTTTATGTTCTATTTATATATTTATGATTTCAAAGTTTTTGTGTATTTAGGGATATTTTTTACCATTAAACTCAGTGTTCTGGAAAAAAAACCCCAACTTAATTTAGAGAAAATACTCAGCCTGTTTTCTGTCTTGCTGCTATTATTCAATATGAAAAGGATATTGTAAGTGCATATTCAGCTGAATATGCGGTTTGGCAGCGAGTGGCTGTTCAGCTGCCCTGCTTCTGCCTCAGAGTTTATTCAGGTCATAAACGAGACATATAAGCATTTGAGTTAAGATTTATAGTTACATTAACTGTATCAGAAGCTTTTTGTACTTAATATAAAACACACTCCAGGAGCTCAACATTGCTTTATTCCACAATACACTCAATATTAGACATGTTACCTGCTGTAATTACTGACATTAATAGTCTTAGGAATAATGGAAAATGAGTTAAACACCAGTGTGGTAGATGTAAATGGGACTTTATAGTACATGTCATTTGGAAATATTGTATGAGTCATTAAATTTGTACTTAATATTTCTTCATTTAGTAATTAAGCAATAACCCAGCAAAACAATGTCCTCACTTTAACACATAGGTTGGATTTTGTTATAAAATCAGTAGAGCGGTGGCCAAGGATTTAATTTAAATCCCATGAAAGATTCAAACCAGTCCTGACATAGCAAAATTGAACCTCTTGCAGACAATTTTTAGGAGAAAGTGGAGACCAGGATTTGTACGGCCCCCTCCAACACCTCCGAGTGACTCATGTGAGACTTTAACCAGCATTGCATAGGATAATTTTCTTCTAGAAAAGAAGCTGAAGTCACCAGCAGCTAAGGGAGGAAATCTTGTGTGCATGTCTTCAAGCCACCCAGTATTTGCTAATTTGGAGATGTAATTTTTACCCCAGCTCCCTCAAATTATAATTTTATAAGTAATCTATTTTAGAAACTCCCACTTCCTTCATTGCTTGTTCATTTGCAAATAGATGTCCATTCCAAGCCTTTGCACAGATGTCACAAAGGTCTTGAAAGTCTGAGAAAGTACAAAACTGGGGTTTCTTAAGCAAATAGTATCTCCAGAATGAAGACACTGTCTGAAATGTTTAAGATGATGAATGTATCTGTAGTGCATACTTTTCACTCCAGTCTTTTACTACTATGTATTGATTAAGCTAACATCCATGTGCACACAGTAAACATATTAGCATCCAGATGATCCTTTTTTAGCTTGATGCTAATAATATGTTAAGGTGAACAAAGAAGAAAATAGAACCCATATTTACCTATAAACCTGGTCTATTTTGAGATCCCAAGGCTTTTATGTTAATAATAAAAACACCAATAAATCCTCATCTCTTTGCTTTTTAAGCCTGACAGATAGTCTTTGAAGCACTGTTGCATTTATTTCTTCCAACCAGATGTGCAATTTATGTTTTATTTGAAAGCAAACCTTAGCATTATAGAAGACACTTGTGCTAAAGTAATAACACAAATATATTTTCCATCACTGGGTAGAATCTTCTCAGGAAAGTCTCCAGTCCCCCTGCCATATTCCAGTGCCTTGCTGATATTCTTGAAACAGCTTGTGTGTCACATCAGTCCTTTCACAGAGATCTCAATGGAGTCTATCTGAAAACAGAATTAACACAGCAGGTTTAAGCAGGGAGACATCTAAGCCCCCAGCCTGCATTTGCAAGGAACACACTGTAAGGAGAATGTTTAAATGTTAGTTTTGACAAAATCTGCAATTTATTTCCTTAAAAAAATACTCAAAGAACCACGTGTGACTTTTTCTAATTGTGCAAGAAACTTTATGCCTTTGTGTACATTGGAAATGTGCAAATGAGATTTTTTTTTTGTTCTCTTACATCTTTATTAGTGTAGTTTGGACCCCTCATACAGTACAGAATGGAAAAGTAAACACTTCAGAGACTTTGAACAGTTCAGCTGTGGCTCCTGTAACAGAAAAAAAGCAGAACAACACTGGTGGATAATTCACTGGACCTTCCAGGTCCCTTATGGCTGGTGCAGGTGACCCCGATGCTGATATCTGTCGGTCTTCCCTAGGGTCAGCTACTCACACAGTTCCAGCTCACAGAAGTAAATGTCCTTTAACCATCACTGGGAATCACTCCAACAGCAGATTTTCCCTCCACTCTCTGAACGGTGTAGCAGATGCCTTGAGGATCTCAGATGCTGGAAGATGTGTGCCTTGCCAGGTTAGAGATACTGACAGCTGTACTTCCTGCATATGGCACTGCCACCCACCTGCCACGAGCCTTCAGCAGTTTACTGGCTGGGAAAGGTGATTAGTGTTGCCTGAGGAAAAATTCTAAGCAGAAGTGGGAAGGAGTTGTGGACCTTTACCCCTGCACCTAGAAGCAGACATGCAGCATTACTCACCCCAGAGGGACACAGCAGTCCAAGGAGAGGAGCTGTGCCTGCCTTCTCTAAGGACAAGCCACGTGGACTTTTGGGCTTCCTGAAACAACAGTAATATTAATGCCCTTCCAAAGGCAGTTCCCCTCATTACTGACCTTTTTTTCCCGCCCTGTGTTTTCTAACCTGGAGTAGGATTGGTCTGTGCCATTTTCAGTACCTTAAATTTACATCCGTGCTTTCCCTAGGGATGAACTGTGGAACTCAAGTGATGTTGACTCCTCATGATGTTATTGTTGATAATTGTTTCTACTGCACGTGAAGCATCAGGTAGGATCATGCCTAGTTGTGATCACGGCTGTACAAAATATAGAGGAAGACACAGAAACATTTCACAAAATACTGCAGTCCTACATAAGCTGTGTATGTGATGTGGTAATTAGAGTTACCGTCCTCTTGGTGGCAGAACGAAGTCTATAAAAATAGCACACTGAGAACCAAAGGATCACAGTAATTTGTGTCAATTTTACCTTCTGATCTATTTGAAAAGTCTTTATTAAAAAGATACATGGCAGTAGCAAAAGTGCTGCCCTGGGAGCAGTTCAGATGTATACTAATTGCAAACAGCTCTGCACATTTCATTACATATCATATGGCTCCTCCTAGTGAAACCCTGCAGAAACAGTTGTGGACTGATTTTTCTCCCTTCCAGTATTTCCACCTCATCCTGAACTGCAGTTACTTAAGGCACACAGCAGCATGGGGGTGCTGGCACATTGTGGGAGGGGGTGAGTGAGTACTATTGTATTATTCGCAGTTTCACTTCATAAACAAATTCTGCCTTCATATGCCTTGTGTTTGGCTGCTGCTGGCTTCTGTGGCTTCTTTGCAGGTATATGTTTGCCAGTTAGCAACTGGACTTTCATAAATCAAATAACTGCCTCAAGGAACTTCAGAGTGAAAGCATAAGCTGTGAGAGCTTGAACTTACAAGACAGTTGTCATCTGTTATGCAGTATAAACCCTCTTTCATACTTTTTGGTAGCTCCTACCTTCTCTGAAATGTACAGCAGGTGAATCATAAGGCAAAACTTGGCCCTGCAGCTTATAAAATATTACACTTTGCATTCATACAGAGAAAATAAATATTTTATCTGAGTTATTTAATTTATTTATCATTATAGTTGGATGTTTCATTTGGGTAGTAAATATCATTTTTGCAGTTTAACCAGTTTTGCTGTAACGATAACTTCATGTTTTAATCATAAATAAATGCCGACAGCAAAAATAGAAAATAAGGTCATAGGGAGACAAGAATCTTCATTGTCAATGAAGTTAAAAATGGAAGGAAACAAGCAAAAGGATTTTGTAGAAATATTAAGAATTCATACCTTAAAATTTCTGCAACTTTTTGTGTGGAAAACTTTGAAATCTTGAGTTATTTACAGGAGATGAAAAAAGTTTCACCTCTGAAAGGAAGTGATTAATATGAACTTTAAAATGTTCCCCCAAAAATCTGTAGGAGGCATTTTCCTACAATGTATTTGCAGGAAAAAATATCATCCTCCAAGCAAAACAAAAATACGACTGATCTATTTGTCTGTCCATTAAAGGACCTGTCCTGCCTGTGTGAAATCATATCTGAGTGAGTTAAAGCAATATACTCCACAGTCAGTTCTTGGAAAAGGCACATCCTTAATAAGCTTCCTCATGGTTTGCTCAATCCTCTTTTATGTGCTATGCTTGGTTCTGTCAGGTACTTGGGGGCATGGAAAAGGAGATGTTTGGGACAGAGAGGTGCTGCAGTTTAGAAAGAAAATGGACAGAATTTCTTACACACAGGATACCACTTACAGCAAAATTTACTCCTGTACTGAAGCTGGGATAAGCCTCTGTGACTAGCTCTCTCCTGTATACTAAATCTGACAGCATATCTTTCCACAGCCAATAAGCTGGAGGCTGCAAAAAATCAAAAGGGTTGCAGGCACAATGCTCAGTAAGAACCTAAAGCTAATGTCAGTCCCACTGGGAGGGAATACTTTGCACAGGCACAGAGATACAGAGATCAGGACTACACCAATTATCTATTCATGTTTCAGGTACAGATCCTGAAATAATTGATGTATTAAAACCTGGGCTAGAGTTGACCCCAAGGACTTCCCTGCATCCTTGTCTGACTTTGAGTCTCATCACTGCTATTTCATTGCATTACCTGTGATGGATGCAAAGCTCCAATTGATGAACATTGTTCTTCCCTTACAAATAGGTATAAATCTGTTATGGAAATCCTACTGGTTATTTCTCAATTTTCTTGAAATGACTCTCTAAACACAGCTGCTTCACAGTCATGGTAAACATTCTTCACAAAGGCCAGTTTGCTCTACAGGCCCCAAGGAATGTGACAGCTTGATACCTGGATAAGCCTGGGCTCAGTTTCTGTTTCTACAGAAAAGCTGGAGTCTCCAGTGGATGTTGGTAAACAAACCCTGGAGCCATTACTTGATAGGGATCATAAGCTGTTACTCAGCACCTTGCAATATGGAGCTGGATGTGACCTAAATGAGAGAGAACAATAAGTTAGAGAAGTATTTCAGAAATACCTGAGATGAATCATTGCACACAGAGCAAGCTGGTACTGAGGTGTTGTGCCCAGTTATTCAGCTGTTAACCCACGGCCTGGCTTGATCACCATGCACTAGGCTGAAGTACTCACTCAAGTACTGTAGCTGCTGATAGGCACAAAATCCTCTCCCCCAATGTCCATATATGTCCAGATTTAAATGCAGGAATAGAAGGAAGGGTAATAGCAGGGAGAGTGGGACGTTGAATCAAGAATTGTAATCCACTCCTGTTATCAAATACAGAGGCTTCTTGTCTAGAAGATTAAGTCATTTTAATCTTTGGTCTCTGAAAGCAGAGGCTAGGTAGATTCATGTTAGAAACAGCATGCACAAAAGTCAGTACTGTTATCCATTAGATAAGTACATTTTAAAGTGTTTAGTTCTCCATTGCATAGAAAGGTTTATGTCTTCCCAGGGTTTCAATACTAGAAAGGATATGTTATAGCTCCAGACCTTAGAGCAAACACCACTTGGTAAAATTAAAACTGCTGAGGAGCCAGATCTCTCTGAACTTGCTGTAGCTTTCTGGGAGTTTCTGGGGGTTTTTTTGTGGTGGGGAGGCCACGTAGGGAGTGTTGGAAAGGACGCAGATAAAAAGCTATTATTGTTGTTATAAGACCAATTCCATCTCCATGACTAAGACTGAGTGAAATTTACTGATGAATAAGATATTACTTGCTCTGGTACATGATGGTAGAATTAAGCTCAGAAAGAACATACCTGGAAACCTGGGCTTGACTGTGCAAGTGTTAGGCACCATGCCTGAAACGACAGGTATGCCAATGCCAGGCAGCTTCTACACTCACTTGGCAGCTCAGAGAATGCTGCCTTCTGCCCACAGCTGGGCACAGCAGATCATCCTGGTGGCTTTAACACACTAGTTTGTCTGAGAGGACTTGTTCTTCCATGCACTGTGATCAACTTGAAGGGACTGTTGCCCCATGGATCAGCGGACAGGTTTTCAGGTTTGCATCCTTGCAGGCAGACAAATATAAGGACCTGAAGAAAGATCAGAAGAAAACAGAGAAGATTTCTTAAGTACTTCAGGAGGTGACTCACTGGATCTCAGGAAGGGCTACAGGACTTCCACAGTATTGACGTGCTGGTAAAGTAAATATGAGCTTCAAGGACAGAGACTATTGGCAGAGAAGCCCTTGCTTGGTTGTAAGTGATCTCATTCAAGTGCAATATTGATACCAGAGAAAGAGGGAAATCAGAAAGTTAAAACTATAATCCTGGGACTGGCAGAGAGAAGAATGAAAAAAGAGAAACCTGCTGTCAGCAAGAGTTAACCTATTCCTTGAAAGTGTATTGATCCTCTTTCCTCTGGTCTTGTGTTACAGCAAATAAGGGACTCATCATCACCACTATCAACACAGTATTTGCCTTCTTTCAAGCAGATGGCACCACACACCAGATGAATAAGGCTTGAATCTCTTACTAACTAATAATTTACTAGTTATTCTCAAATATTGTGTGATTGACTCCAGCGTACAAGGGAGTTATAAAAAAATCCTCTTAGCCCAGCATTACCTTCACGGTCAGAGTGAAGATAGGACAGGACTGAGTGAGAGAGAACCCTCTGGTATATGAATATTCTCTGCATTACAATGCCTGCTGCCCTGCCATGCCCCACCAGAAAGTCACAATCACATTCTCTGTCACTGTGATGTCCCATCCCAAATAATGCAGATGAATTTAACCACACAGAGGCCTGAAACATTTTCCAAGGGAAAAAAACCCAGTTTCTGTCACTAAAATGGAAGTGGAAAACTCCCAGCATAGTTAAGCTCAGAGACTTTCCCCCACCCCAGCTATTCACCAAGCAAGGCTTATTCTAACCACAGCTCAGAGCAATCTGAGAGTGGCTGCTGAGATGCTTCTCAGTTTTAAATGCGAAGCTGCACTTTAAGAGGATGGCTGGCAGACAGAAGGGGAAACGCGACAGCTGTGGCTGTGGCAGCTGTAGGGAGCCAGCCTTACTGCAGTCACCACTGGACAATGGGATCACCCTTTGTCCCAGCTCTGGGAGGGACCCAGAGACTGCCTGCTTGGCCAAAGACTTGCAGCATGATGGTTTGGATGGGGCAGGCGCACCGACCGTAATCCGATTCCTGGAGAAGGAGCTTCCATTACCTGCTTCCTTCTCCCCTAGGGATGCTTTCCCAAGACCTGTGAAAAAAAACCCACGGCAGCTGGGGGTCACACCTCCACTCTGGGACGGCTGGGGGGCATCGAGGTCCGATCGTGAGCCCCTTCTGCGGTCCCCAGTGTCAGAGGCACACACGGGACGTTTTGGAGGGTGGTGGCTGCTCCCAGACAGAACTCTGATAAACGGGAAGAGACGAACATTTCTATAAATCGCTAATCACTCCTAATACCAGCCTGGCAAGAGAGTAAAACTAGGCTTCCCTAAGGAAAGATGTAGTGCTTCTGCCTCTCCTTCCCGCAAATTCAGACAGCCCCGAAGACCGGGTGCGGGCAGAGCAATTTCTCTCGCAGACCACTTTTTCCTACCGTGCAGTGTGTAGAAATATCCTAGAAGAAGCACAATAGCCTCTCCAGGCAAGCAACACCTCGGCAAACCGGCGGAGCGGAGTTGCCCCTCCAGCTGGGCGGGCTCCCCGCAGCCGGGCCCGGCAGCCCCCGCCCACTCCTGCCCGGACTGCAGGCTCTTGCCGGGAGAAGTGTCACCCTCAAGAAAACATCTTTCCCTCGCCCGCTCTGTTCACATTGTGGTAGTGTCTACCCCCAACCCTTTCCCATCCGCCTTAAAGATTCAAGGAGAGATGGAAAAAATAGGCAGAAGTGCCTGCGTTTGCTACGTTTGCTTCTGACGCCAGAAGGGATTTAGGGATATTACCGGCAGCTTATTTAGAGAGACCAAAAGCACACTAAGAGCAAAATAAACGAGCAGGAAAAAAACACGCTGGGTTTAAGCACACAGTTGGGGAGCACCAGTTCAGGAGCCGAGGCAAAGGCTGTTTTGGTTATTCCGGCAAATTTCCAGGTAAAGGAACCACGTCCCGCTCTCAGAAAATGCCCCGGTTCGTGTAAAACACAACTAATGCTGGAAACACACACACACGTACACATGTATTTATACACACGACTCTCTCTCTCTGTTATATATATACGCCACTATTTGTGGATAGTGCAATGGGAAAGAACTGTCGCATACCGGTCTCACTACCGCCAGGAAAGAAAGCAGGGACATTTCTCGGCCCGGAGGCTCTCTCTGCTCCCCGGCAGCCGGGGCTAGGGCTCTCTTGTCCCGCGGAGCCGAGCAGGACACTACGCGCAGCACCCGCATCATGTTGCGTGGTGTCAAGGCAGAACGGTCCCGATGCCTCAGCCCCGCTGCTCCTCTCTTTCCGAGGGGTGCTCCAGCTGGAGGTGAGGAATGAGGTGGGCAACATGAGACTATCCTGTGTACAGCTTCTTTTTCAAAAAGCTGGCTTCTCCGAAGCGATAAAATCCCGGGCGATCGCGAATTTTACCCCGTTCACAGATGATATTGCTTCACCGTGTCCCCTTCCTCCGGGTGCGGGTCCAGGGCCTGCGTCCTGCGGGGGCCGGGCATCACCCCCGGGACTGGGAGAAGGGAAAGAGCCACTCTGAAAGCGGGGCAGAAGGGACAGGCTCACGCAGTTTTCATGTGGTCACCTTGAGCTGGCTTTGGGAGGGGTGTCACCTGAGGAGGTTGGAAAACGATGCTCTTGCGGGGAAGAGCCCGTGCGGTCTTTCAGTGTCACGGCGGGGGTCCAACTTCACCGCACAGCGGAGCGCTTGGAGCAAGCGTCATTCACTCCCTGCGCTCGGCCTTTCCAGCCGATCCACAAGTACAGAGCCCGTAAATTCCTTTCCCCACTGCCAATGAATTTGCACGTCCTAACAGCCTAACGCCTGTCCCTCAGCCCAACGAGTGGGCACTTGCATGCACATAGCCAGACACACCCACCTAAAGAAGACGAAATTCAATGTGCACCTGTACATTCAAAGAAAATACAAACCGGGCAGTACGAGCACAAAAACTGTATCTGACTTTTAATAAAAGCATTCCTGAAAGACAAACTAAAAATAATTTTGATCATCTAAATTACATGTTCTCAATGTAATTCTACCTCTTCCGCATTTTTTTCTCCAAAGAGAATGTTCAGGTTTGTTTGCGAATGAGAAACTGTATTTTATGCATATAGGCATAGAAATACTAAAGGTAATAGGCAGAGAAATTTTAAACTTGAAGAAAACATCCACGATTTTTAAAAAGAAAGTTGTACAGTTATTAATATAGGAAGCTGATCTTGACAGCATTTTTTGCATCTTCTACGTTGCTGTAACTGTGCAAATATAAAATGATTGTAAATTTGCAATACCAATACATTAATAATTCAATTGTAATTATTTGATTATTTTAATTTTTTTTTCCATTCAGAACATTGCAATTATTTGGTTTTTCAACTATATTTAGCAGGAGTGGGATCTATAATACATAAATTATTATTTTCTTTTGATAGTCACAATTTACTAGTGCAAGGTATAGGTTAAAAACTACAAGGTAGAAAGAGCACCTTATTCAAATCGTATGGAAGCTCCCACCTTCATTCTAAATTGTGTGCATACAAAGAACATCAAACCCTTCGAAAGTGCAGAACAACTGGATGTCGTTTGGGCTTTTTTCCCTAAGTGACATTTCATCTTATTATAAGCGGAGGGTGTTCATATATATGTGAAGAGAGAGGTAGAAACGATGTGGCTCATGCCGTGATACCCAGAGACTAAGAGCCTGTTCACAAAACTCTGAATGATGTAAGAGAGACGCCGGACAAAGACCTGCACGTTTTGACAATGAAGCTGAGATGAATTCCCTGAACAGCCGAGCGGTTGCTGAGTTCACAGATATGGTAACTAATCGATGAATCTGCACCCAGGCCGCACCTCGGCCACTCCGTGCTGCCCCTGCGAAGTGACCGGCTACAGGTCTTTGCAGGTAAAGGGTCACTCGCCTGGGTCAGACCTTGGTTCCAGGTCTCGATCCGGGAAGCCGAGAGAAATTCAGTAGATGTCGCATGGACCTGGGGGATGGAGTTTCCGGCTCGGCCTCCTGTCGAGGACGCTTGTGATTGCCCTGATTTAGGGTAAGCATCGACCTTTACCATGGAGAGAAGCCCTCGTCCAGGGGTGTGTAAAGTCGCCATGCAGCATCTCTAGCAGAGCTACACGGGGTCCTTCGCAGCAGTTATTCTTGGACCTCTTGCCAGCAAACTTTCTCTGGAGGCTTTGACATCACCCTTTTCCCCATCACACACGTCCCCTACAAGCATATAGGTCATAAGCATATAGGTCACAAGCACATAGATCTCCTACAAGCAGCAGGAAAACCCTCCACTTCCAACAGCCCTTATGTTCCCCTCCCCCGTTGCTGAACACTACTAGGTGCTCTGAGATGACCTAAAACGCCCCGAGGACAAATGTCCCACAAGGGGATATTTCAAATCTCATCCCTGGTGAGGAGGAAAATTGTCAAGAGAAACGCTGGTAAGACTAGGGCAGTGGCAGGGGAAGGGGTCAGCAGCAGGGCCTGTGATGTATGCCAGGGCTCAGTCAGTGGCACTGGGATCTCCCGATGGAGCCAGAGCCGCGGCCAAGAGCGAGCAGCCCCTGTGGAGCGTGGAGCCGCCCATAGCTGCTGAGACTCTGCTTCTGTGCTCAGCACAGTGCTGTACGTAGCAAAATTCCCTCACCACCTTCCTTCCCTCCAGCTTCACCGCTGGAAGCAGTCCCAGAGCAGTGAGTGTGGATCGGCTTCTTGCACACCGGGTGAAAGAATCCCTTTCGGGGCAACACATGGACTGTAAAGGCCATATTCCGCTCTCCAGCCTGGGAGTTCCCCCCATCGGGACTCAGATGCCAGGAGTGGGACGCTTCTGCAGCCCAGGCGCTGGTCCTGCTGCGCCTTTTTCCTGGGCGGTAGCCGGGATATGGATTAGGAACAGCTGCAGGAGGGGACAAGAGATCGACCCGACGGCCCAGGTTGCTGGCAGTGAGCCGCCCATCTTCCTCATCCTCTGAGCTACACGCGTCCCTCGGGGCTGGATGGGAGTCCCGGCAGGGAGATACCCTTGCCAGACACCTACAGGCTCTGAGACAAGGACATCAGGGAGCGCAGGAAAAGGGCTATGTGGGCAGAGTCAGAGCACGACGGGGAAGCCAAAATGCTCCTCAGCACCGCGACTGGCGCCGCATCGTCCCTGCGTTATTCTTTATCGCTGCTTTTGGCAGAAAACCCATGGAGAAATCACTCTGAAATGTCGTTTTCTGACTCTGTCGGAATCTCGAGAGGAAAAAATCCTCCGCCCTGAGGGGCATCTGCCCTTCCCGGGAGGCGAGTCCCGTTTAGGCAGGCAGTGGCGAGGGGCAGCTATTTTCTCGCAACAGAAGAAGAATGCCCTTTTCTCCAAATGAAGTAAAAATTGTGTATTTCCAGCATTATTCTGCATGAAATATTGCGGCGCCTCAACTTTGCAAATGAGCTAGGTGGGTTTTACCCTCTTCGTATTACACCGCAGCTGCAGGAGAGAACAGTTTTGCAAACGAAACCTAGTCAGCGAAAACCGGCCCCCTTGCCTGGCAGCCCGGGCGCAGCGGCTGTTCGACACAGCGGGCTGTTCTGGCCCGGCCCGCCGGACCCCCCCGCCCCCGGGCTGTGCCGCCGAGGGCTTCTGGCGGAGAAGCGGCGGCACGGGCTGCTGGGGATAACGGCAATATGGCACTTGCGTGCTTCGCAGCAGTGGCGGTGGGATAACACCTTCATTTCCACGCGTGGTGTAAGCGGGCAGAGTTTGACCCCGGATCCACTGTGTTAAAAAACCTACTGAGTTTCATCGCAGAAACTTGGAGCCGGAGAGGAAGAAACTTTCGTTTACTTTATGAAACTCCACAACTGACAGTGAACTCCATGCTCAGTTACGTCTTTGCTATTTCATGTTGCAAATAATTTGTTTTCACGCACATCAATAATGCCACCGTCCGTCTGGGGTCGATGCTGAGGCCCCTCGAGGACTCACGCAAGGCAGGAGGGGATGGGACAGGGAGAAAGGGCGGCTGGGCTCTCTTTTCTTGTATCCTGTTGTTATTGTTGTTGTTGTTGGGAGAGAGGCAGTTGTTCCCGTTTTATTCTCTCAACGAAAGAGAACCCTCAGGGCAGTAAGGACCGAGTTTTCTACAGGCAGTAAAACATTAAAACGGCCACAAACCTTTCAGCATGGACCAAAAAGCAAACTTGGTCTCGTCTCGTCTCTCCTCTCCTCTCCTCTCCTCTCCTCTCCTCCCCCCCCCTCCCCCCCCCCCCGCCCCCGTCCCCCCCCCTCCAGCCACCGCTCCCACCCTCTCCTCTCCTCT
>VWPU01003290.1:0-83127 GCA_013398955.1 Callaeas wilsoni | reverse complement strand
CCGGGCCCCCCCCGCCCGCCGCCGGTAACGAACGGCAAAAGCGAAGCGTTTCTCTGTTATTCCATTCCAAAAGTCAATTGGATACGTGCTGCGAAGGTAGCAAAGTTGCCAGGGTGCTGGCGCGGTTCAGCATCAGTCCTCCTACATACACATTAATAAAACTTTCTGATTCATTAGTAAAATTTTCTGCAATCCTCTTGTTTTCCTGCAACCCTCTTCCTTTTGTTTTATGTTCAACATACAGACTCCACGTATTTTTTCTTTTATTCCGCCCTCCTCTTTTTTTTTGCCGTGGGTATCCATATGTCCTACCGACTACACAGGATTGAGATCCTGCCCCAAAAAGAACAGCTTAATCTCTCCTGAGGTTTTTTTCACCCATATATAGGCAAGTAACAACAAATACTTTATCACAGTATAAAATGTAATACTGTAAACACACAACCTTGTTGTACTGTGGGGAATATTTTCCATATAAGCATTGAATAATCTTAGAATATCCCAGAAACTACAGAAATGTTTTCGTAAGAAAGCGTGGCATGTGAATGGTTATGGTGGTGTATTTTTATCAGACGCTCGCTAGCATAAAAATCAGCATTGGGATTGAATGCGGACACAGCAAAGGAAAGGAAAGCAATCCCTGTGGCTTAGTCTGGTAATCCTCTGAAAGTAAATTGGCCCTACTCTAATCAACATAGTGGTTGGAAGAAAAGTGAAATCATTTCACTTCCAAGATAATAAATGTCCAATGACAGAAGGTGTCCTTGCGTGTTCCAGTCTGTGGCTATTTCCTGCTTCATGCATGTCCCTCATGCTGCTCATTCAGCCTTTATTCGGCAATGAAAACAAAAAAACCCAAGCCTGCTTTAATTAATGAAGTCCAGTTTCACCTAGCTTGCCCTGCTGTGATAGTCCTGTTCAGAATGTTACCTGCCCTGCCCTTTGGGAAAACTGCTCTGTTCCCTGTTTGAATGCTGGCTTGCAGGGTTCTCTTTCTGGGTTTGGGTGTCCAGACCCCAAACTGGGGAGGCTGAGGAATGAGTCGCCTTTCCCCCAGGAGTGTCACTTTGTTTTGAACTAGTCTTGTTTTAGAAATACTGCTGCATTCTGTTCTAATTTTCCAGAGCCCCCTAATCTTCTTCCAGGCTCTTAATGATGTAGTTGATAATAGGATTGTTGGTATTAATTTGGAACAATAATGCCAGCTGCTTGCTTGGTGGCTATTGGCAGAGGGGTGACCTTGCAGGTCAGCTAAGCAGAACTGGAAGTGCTTTGATCTGATCTATACAGAGCCAGATCTGTGCACCCGAACAAGAGGAGCGAGTGAATTCTCTCCCCATGGGATGCTGATTCTTCTCCAAGGAGCAGGGAGGACAGCATGGCGGTGGCCCTGGATGCAATCCTCGCTCGGATCAAGGATGTTTGTAAAAGGAATGGTTTGCTCATCCTCTCGGTGTTGTCTGTCACCATCGGCTGCCTCCTGGGATTCTTCCTGAGGACGAGGCGACTCTCCCAGCAGGTAAGAGCAGCTCACAGCACGTCTCTGCAGGGGAAATGCCAGACTTACATAACAAAAGACATATGTAACTTGGGGAACTTCAGGGTGGGCTTTGGAAGGTAAAAGTCACGTGTATGTGTTTGCTAAAATGGTTTCCTTTCATCTGTTTGTCAATCTGCGCTGTTCTCTGGGTCTTTTCACACATTCTCAAACAATAGGTTAGCGAAGGGTTCTGGTCTCTCAGACACCTGGTAAGGTAGCAGGAGCACATTAGAATGTTGCAGGTATGGATAATAACAGTGGACATTTAAACTAGATTAAATGTAGCGTTTAATATAGGCCTGAAGAAACTGGTAGTGCAATATATAGCATTTTATACTATTGGAAAGGAAACATTGGGAATATTTTTCAGCATCAGGTGCACAGGGGTGCAGATGTTTAGATTACACCAATGGTGTTTCATATTAATGAATTTGAGATTTCCCATCATTAGCAGAACATGTTACTGAAGTCAGTTGGGGCATTCTCCCCCAGCGTACTCCAACTAAATTCTTTCCTGGTGCTCATTTCTGCCGTATCGGTCAGACAGACTAGACAGCAACATGCATTAATTAATGCACTGTTTGAGCATAAAATAGAAATCTCACTTAAAAAATAAAGCATTTAGTAAATGCAACTAAATTAAACCAATTCCATATTCTGCTACTGCAAACCACTGTCTGTCTGAACATTGTTTGGGTCCAAGCCATAGCTTCAAAAACATCTAGGAAAACACACAAAATGCAGAATAGAGAGATTATTCAGGACAACTGGTTAACAGTAGTCCTCAAGAGATGGAACATTTCATTTTTGTTTTCCTTTGTAAAGGAATGAACAATGCAGTGTGTTTATTGAATAAGAACACATTATGTAATCTAATTAATTTTTAAATTACCTTTAAAATCCTGCTATCTTTGCCACCTTATCTTTGCACCAAAGGTGCAGATTTTAGCAATGTTATCTGATCCACAGCTCTAGCAGCACTTGTGAAGACAGTCAGTCTTTAGCTCAAAACAATAAGCATCTTTCCGTGTATTTCCAGGAAATTAGTTACTTCCAGTTTCCTGGTGAGTTACTGATGAGGATGCTGAAAATGCTGATTCTCCCCCTGGTTGTCTCAAGGTAAGTGAAGACAATGATTGCTCCAATAACTTTTGAAGTTTCCTAAATGAGATTTGTCATCAGGCTGGTTTAGTTGTGACTGAATTAAGTGACAGTGCCAGAGGCATCAGTGCTGCTGTACATTCATATTTATAGTGGAGCCATGAACACGTGTTTTAATTGATAGCATCATTCCTGCCATACATCATTTCTGCCTCATACAGGTATTACTTGCTTTCAAATTAATGTGTTGGGGTTTTTAAAATTTTTTTTCTTTCCCTTGTAATGGGAGGACTTCTTCCTTCAAGCTACCTAGAAGTTAAATATATGGAATAAACCTTTATCAAAAAGCCTACCTTAAATCTAAACAATGGAAATAATGCACTATACAAATACCATGAAAAAGCACAGTTAATTCATAGTGTCCTGCAGTATTTTGACGTGTGCCGTAATATGACAAATATTGAAAAAACCCTGTGTCTCCAGTGAACTAATAATATATAGCTGGCTTCATGGAAGTGAAAGTGATTTCTCAGTACATTAAAGGTAGAATCTTTAGTGGTGGCACTTTACTGGTAGCAGAATTAATGATCTTGATGCTGGTACTGATGGATGGTGCATGGTAGCTGCCTTTGCAGTGGGAGGATGTAACTTAAAGCAGGCTTTTCTCTAAATTTGACTGTCTTCCCACTGACTGCAGTCACAAAAACACACCAGCTGGATGGCCAAAAACTCTCTCATGTGCCCAAGGCTGAGAGGATTTTAAAGAGATGGAAAGTAACAAAGCCAACTTTACCAGAGCTGAGAAAAAGCTACTGCAATATTTGGTTCTGGTTCTGGAAGTTAATACATACACCAAGACCTCATCTGAGAAAAAAACAAGTTTCTAGTCTTCAGATCACTGACAGTTGCTGAAGATGAACACGATTAACAGCACTAGTTTTATTTTTATATATCTACCCTAATATCTGCCTTCTCATGGATTTCCACAGAACAAAGCTGAGTCACGGTGCTTTGTGCCTGGAACTGGTCTTGTAAGCATAGACTCACACCTGGTCCTGGCCCATGCATCTAGAGAACACCAAGACAAAACATGTAGACTTTTTTTGAGAGGTGAGAGTTTTCCAAAGAAAACAAGAGTCTTACATGAGGAAGCGACACAGTAAGGAGGACAGAAAAGGGCTGGAGCAGATTTACATGTCCTTCTCTAAAATGTGTAGTTCTTTCTCGTGTATTTAGAGATGTTAGGAAGAGCAGCAGCACAGTAGGAAAGAGCTGCTGTGGCACAAGCGGTGATGGCTCTGGGTTGCCTGGAGATGTGACACCTCTGGGGCTCAGTGTCACAGCAGCTGCACTGTGTCCTCTGAGGCGGAACGAGAACCAACTTTAGAAACCTTCAAAGAGGTTCAATTCTCCTTGCAAGACAGTGTGAGTCCATCTCCCTGTATAACAATCTAGCAGTGCCTGCTATTACAAACAGAAATGGCAGAGTTTGCAAGAAAAAAACACTCCAGACATAATGGCACTGTTGTGCAGTTTGGGCTTTTTTGGCTGGTTGTCTTCTGGGGTTTTTTTAAAACAAGCACAGTATTTTCCACACATGCATTTCATAAAATCAGTAAACTAGTACTGTGTATTTTTACCAATCTGCATGCACATTTAAACTACATTTTTTGTGGATTTGGAATATCCTCAGCCTGTCCTGCCAGACCAATGGCATTTAAATGATCTTTTAAATTACTCTCTATAATTGTTTACAAATCCAGGAGCAGAGCACCACAAAAAGAACTCTAAATATTGCTCTCCTAGTTGAAATTAATGCCAGTTTTTCTTTGAACACACAAGTAAAGAAATAACTTGTAGAAAAAAGGAAAGGTGAGAAAGGAAGATTAAAAGAGGGACTTAGTGCAAACTACCCTGTTTCCAAGTCCAGAGCTTATTTTGAAGGGTTGTAGCAGAAGTAAAAAGTGGCAACTGCATGAGTCAGAAGAGTGACAGTAGACTAGAAAATCTTGTACTTACAGACCACTAGCATGAATCCAACCTTAAACAGAAATGCCTGAAAACTGTACTCCCTCTTGACCTGATTGTTAGAGTTAAAACAGGAACTTTGCAGATTGTATTCACTGGGAATGAGGAAATTTTGATACAGTCAAGTATCTCTGAATGGTGTTTATTTTAAAAGTTCTTTGGATGCAGAGGAAATCCGTCAAATAACAGGAGACTGTTTCTTCAGCGTACAATTTCTTGTTTTCCTGAACTTTGCTCCTGCTCCTGGAAGTGCTCTATCCCATAGCTCCTGTACCTATTTCTTATGTCTCCTGTCACCTGTGGTCTTACTTCTGTCTTTTCCCACAGACATAAAAATCATGGAAACACAACCACCACCCACTAGCCTGTCAGTTTGAGCCCTGCATGAGCTTTTGTTTTTGTTGTGGCA
This sequence comes from Callaeas wilsoni, assembly GCA_013398955.1. NCBI lineage: Eukaryota > Metazoa > Chordata > Aves > Passeriformes > Callaeidae > Callaeas > Callaeas wilsoni. The sequence continues at coordinate 78,049 of VWPU01003290.1, read as the reverse complement.
TAGACCTTCATTAAGGCTGGGGGTTGATATTATTTCAGTTATCTGGTTACATAAACAAGCTTCATAGCATCATAGAACAGCTCTGAAGTAAGTATATATTTATTGCACCCATCCTCTGCCTGAGGTTTAGCCCTGCTCATACCGATTAGTATCCCCTGTGTATAGAGTTTGCTTTTCTCAGCTGCAAGAACAGGTACCCACACAACACTTGTGTTAGCAAGATAAAGAAAAAAACCTATGACAGAGCTGACAGTTCATGTCTGCCCAAGGGATACTCAGTACTGGAGCCTTACAAGATCCAATTTTAGACCCTGTAGTTACTAGATGTACACCGCTTACTTTATGTGTAAACACAGGATACTGCTGTTAAACCTGGGAATGGAAATATTAACAGAGCTCTGAGAGAATAGGAGCCAAATCGGAATTCGTAGTTACACATTTAGACACTGTCCAAGCTCTTACTGCAGCTCGACAAGGAGATGTTCTCAACAACCCTGAAAGATCAGCTGCAGAAGCTCTGAAGTTCCCTGATTCTCTTTGGAACAGAGGCTTCGATCCTCATTTGACAGGAGCAATGCAAATAGTGTATTTTCCTCCTCATATGCAAAATGTTTCAACCTTCAGCACATCTCAGGTTTTCCAGCAGGCACGCTCACAATTCGCCGTGCATCCTGCCCTGGGAGTTCTGTTTATCGAACTCCTCAGGCAGATCCCGCTGCTCAGGTTTGTTAAACCCCCTTTCCTTGTCCCTCCGGCATTCCCGGCGCGGCCGGAGGCGCGGGCTGTGATACCCTGCAATGCACCCCGCGGCCACCAGGCGGCTCTGCTGGGACACCGCGGAACCGCGCCCGATCCTTCCCCGCATCCCGGGATTGCCGGCGCCGCTGCCCGGATTCCCGCCTCCCGGGATTGCCGGTGCCGTGCCCGGCCCCCCGCATCCCCGGATTGCCGGTGCCGCTGACCGGCCTCGCGCACCCCCGGACTGCGCTGCCCGGCCTTCCGCATCCCGGGATTGCCGGCGCCGCTGCCCGGATTCCCGCCTCCCGGGATTGCCGGTGCCGTGCCCGGCCCCCCGCATCCCCGGATTGCCGGTGCCGCTGACCGGCCTCGCGCACCCCCGGACTGCGCTGCCCGGCCTTCCGCATCCCGGGATTGCCGGCGCCGCTGCCCGGATTCCCGCCTCCCGGGATTGCCGGTGCCGTGCCCGGCCCCCCGCATCCCCGGATTGCCGGTGCCGCTGACCGGCCTCGCGCACCCCCGGACTGCGCTGCCCGGCCTTCCGCATCCCGGGATTGCCGGCGCCGCTGCCCGGATTCCCGCCTCCCGGGATTGCCGGTGCCGCTGACCGGCCTCTCGCACCCCGGGACTGCGCTGCCCGGCCTTCCGCATCCCGGGATTGCCGGTGCCGTGCCCGGATTCCCGCATCCCGGGACTGCCGGTGCCTCTGCCCGGCCCCCCGCATCCCGGGACTGCCGGTGCCGCTGCCCGGCCCCCCGCATCCCGGGACTGCCGGTGCCTCTGTCCGGCCTCTTGCATCCCGGAGATTGCTGATACCACTGCCTGGATTCCCGCATCCCGGAGATTGCTGATACCACTGCCTGGATTCCTGCATCCCGGAGGGTTCCCGGTACCACTCTCTACACAGAAAATAATAAACCTTCCACTTTCTTTCACTGTGGTTAATTATAAACTTCCACAGACACACACACGTGGGGCTCCTTCACCTGCTGCCATGACAAGTTGATTGGCAGCGATACCTGTGCATCACTCGAGTTTCTCAACTTCTTAAATGCTTGAAGTAATCAAATCTGATGTCAATGTGTTAGTGCTCTGCACGACACAAAAGACTGGGAAAGGAACAAAACCTCAACTTTCCCCTTTCACACATTTGCTAAAGAAAATGTAAACCCTCTGACTTGCTCCTGTCTGTGCGAGCTCCAGCTCACGCCAGCCGTGCTGGCAGGCACTGTGCCACAACTCATGCACTGTCACCGTTCTTCAGAGCATCTTTGTCCTTGTGCCCATCCCCTGCCCCCTCATCTTCAGCTCGTGTTACCAGCTTTGTACTGATCAGTTCCCAGTGGGCCAGAAACTTGATTTTCAGGAAGCATGACTGCTTTGACTTAAGCTTTTTGTGGAGGCCAGTACTGAAACCTGATCTGTCGCAACTTCATAGTTTTGAAGAATAATATTGTATTGGAACAATATTGAATCATTTACCACTGTTGAGGCATTTTTAATGCTGCTGTTTGACATGGATTCCTTCCATGTAGGCAGAGAACTCACACCGGCATTTTCCCCAGAACAGAAATGCAACTCTCCCTGCCTGTTCAAAATGCAGAGGTGCGGGTGAGCCCGCAGGGGAGGAGGAGATCTGGCTCCCAGCACGGCAGCGCTGCGGGCAGGCAGAGCCACCTCATGCACCTAAGACGAGTTGCAAAATGTGTGTGCTGCAGACCTGCGAGGAAGGCTGGAGAAGGGGCAGGGCTTGCAGCCTCTGGTTCTTTCTCAAGTTAGTTCTAGAAGCCCACAGGTTATTTCTTTCCTGTATATGTTTCACAGACCTTACTGAACAGTAACTCTCTCTGAATGAACACGTTATTAGTATGGGCTCTCGCACACACAGTGACTGCACAGGCCTTGGTTGCTCAGAAGAGCAGGCTAAAGGCAGAGTTACCCGGGTTTGTACCAGCTGCACACACCGAGTTCTCTTTGTCCTCTATGTCTACCTATGTATGGAACAGAATGCATCCTTTATTCCAGCACCCTCCTTGTTTATATGGTTAAGCTTTTATCTGGAAAGAGATACAGGGCCAAGTTTTCTAAGACTGTGATTAGCAGTGAGCAGTGAGAGTGCTTGTGGGAAAGAATTGTCAGGGCAGACTCGAACTGTTCAGCTGTTGTAACAGGCTGCTTACCCCAGCCAATATTCCCTTTGGAAAAAGCACTTTAGTTTTTTAAGCTTAGGAAGATTATTATGTTTTGTATTTATTTACCACCAACCATTTTCCAGATGTCTGAGAAATACTGAGTAGCAGAGATTTGATCCTTTTCCATGAGCAGATCCTGTTAAAGAACTATTATTCCCTTTATAGTCAAAGCTAAAAACTGATTTGACCTGTATTTTTTAAATTATGAAGCTTGTTCCTCTGAGTATGTTACGCCTAGTACAAAAAAGTGTATGCTAATAAAATTTTATATTTATCTGAAGGCCCATTTGGAGGTAGTAATAAATATTAGTTACTACTGTGGTTTTGCTGATGAATTAAATACAATATTCTAAATATAGAACTGTCTTTCTTTAAGGGAATTCCTCTCCATAATGCCATCAGTTCTGGTAATCCTTCATCCTTCTGCTCACATTCCTGAGTTGGTGATTCTTACTCATGCTCTTAAAGCCTCATGTTTAATCAGAAACGTCTCTTTTTAGTACCCTTTTCTCCATACTTTTTTTTCACAGCTCTCTGATTTGGGGAACACACTTGCATTTGAACATCCCACCAATGACGAATATTGCTCACTGTGTTTTAATGGAATTCTGTCATTGTTTGGCTGTTCTAGGCCATACCAAACTGACCATTGGCCTGGCTAGGCTGTGTTGGGCACTGTTTGTTTGCTCTCAGCTGTAGATGAAACTGGCAATAAACCACACACTGGACATTGTTGGTCTGTTTTGCTACTTAAGATCACCATTTGTTAGGGATGAAAAGTTTGACTCAAACTCGCCAACACCTGTACTGCAATTGGCAATCTAAACCTTTTATCAGGATTATAAACCACTGTCTGATAATATCAGTATAATATCCATTCAGAAGGAAAACAGATGTCTAAAAGGCTATGAAATCTCTTTTTTTCTTCTATTTATGGTTAAATAAAGATGGCACCCAAAGTTAATTCACTCAATAATACTGGTTTTACATGAATGAGAATTTGTGCAGTACTGTTTCTTCTAATACACCCCTGGTACTAAAAGGTATTTTCCACGTTGTCTTGACACATAATTTACCTGAAGACCAAATGAGAAAGGGTGGATAACAGAAGGTTCTGGTCAGTTTTGGCTCAGTCTTTTGTGCTATGTATGAGTTAAACTATTCCCCTAAATACCAACCACTCTGCTCTTATCCTTGTGCTGCTGCCAGACTGGTGTGTATTTAAAAGACAAGTAGATGTGGCACTTGGGCACATGGTTTAGTGGGACTTGGCAGTGCTGGGGGAAGGAACAGCTGGGATTGATGATCTCAGAGGTATTTTTCAACCTAAACAATTCTATGGCTCTATAATCGAGTGCAAACAAATTTAGGTACTGTATTATCTAGTGAGGTGCTGAGGAGCAGCTGCAAAATGCTGCCTCTGGGTCTCTGAAGAGCTATCTCAGAAAAATGTTTCATAAAGTACCAAGGCAGAAGTGTTTTCCATAGAACGAAATTGCTTTGGGAACACAGGGCTTTTTTTAATTCACGTTATTGGACTCTGGACTTTTCCCTCTATTTCACCTGTGATAGAAAAATATTGGCACTGAGGAAGAGGCCTTCCCCAACAGGGAAGGGTAAACCTTCTGCTGGGTTAGTATGGGGAAATCTGTGGGGTCCCTGAATGATAACATAAAGTGTGTATAGAATCCCATTTCTGCACTATCTGCCAGGTGTATCACTGTAATGTAAATAATAATAAAAGTACATTTCACCCCAGTGTGAACAAGCTGTTAGCCCTCTCCTAGGATATATCATCTCAAGTCTTTATTGGGGAGAAAGTCAGTGTAGAGATATGAGTTTTAAGGAGATGACTAGAGGGAATAAATATTTTCACTTTCAGAGTGAAAAGCAAAACTACTTGGGTGAAACTGAAAGACAAGGATTACCCAAGGGTAAGAAGAACCAGTCAGAAAGCAATGTCCCTTGACACCATTATACTATTTTCAGTTCTCCACATTGCTATTATATTGCAGAACTGGGGCAGATTACCCTAAAAGTCCTCATTTGAGATGGCTTCAGCTTGTAGAGGAAAATTTTTATTCCTCCTCCACGCCTGAGACATCTTCAGAAGTTTCTCCACATTATCATCTGGAACATTATCAATGTTCTTAGCTGTGTTTAGGAATATTAAGTCTAATGGTCAGATGCAATACTGTTTCCTAGTGTTTTCTTTTGTTTGTGCAACCCAGAGGTCCAGACTGTTTCAGTGAAAAATGACACGTTGCAATTACACATCATAATGACAAAATTGGACCAGCTCGGTGCAAATTATTTAGGGAGTGTCAGTAGGGATCTAGTGTCGTGCAAGAGGAATCTGTGGTCACAGAGTGAATGAGTGTGGAAAGCACTGAAGTGATTATAAATGGGGTATGAACTGTTTGCGACCTGACAGAATTCCTCTGTACTCCTCTGAGAGCTCTAAAACACTTGGTGTCTCACAAAGGAATGGGAATGACATGTGGAGCTTGAGGGGCTGGCTGGATTCCCTCTGTTTCCTTAGACAAAAACCAGTTGAATAAATGTGACATTTGTTTATAATCCAAATTTGTGTTTCAAATCCTTTTGCTTTTTCCTTAATCTAAAAATGCTTGAAAGTAGTGATAGAAGAGAAAAAAATCAAGTATTAATAAGATTCTTGGCTCCTTCCACCATGTGAATCTGCACATCCACATTTAATAGATAATTTGGGTTAGTTTGCATCCTGACCTTTGAATTTAGGAAACACCTTTTTTTTATCAGAACAGCTGAAGTCAACAAGCCAGCCTGAATTCTGCATGAGCTACACTGCAATCTCCTTTATCAGTCAGTGACCAAAGGTTGCTGTTCACCCCTTCCAGCGCTCACAGATGTATCACTGTAACCTCACATATGCAGGTGACAGAACAGCCACTGGACATCAGCCCTCACTGGGTGCTGTGCAAAGTCCTGCCTTGTTTACATCAGTCCATAAAAGCAGATTTCCTATTGCACAAGAAAGAGAAAATAAAATGCAATATGGGAGTCCCTGGAAGGATTTTTGCTGTGTATGTCAATTCATCATTAAGAGTTAAAAGTGTTAGATGATAAAGGAGATATCAACATTTGGGGTTAAAATATAAAAATCTTACTATTTTATAAAGCAATTTAAGAAACAAAATCTCAAAATTATGCATGTTATGATGTATTAGAAATACAGATTGGTTTCTTTCCTAGCAGCCTAGCTGTAAAATTGAACATAATCACTGCAAACACTGTATTGCAGACAGCGAGATCTTCTAACATGTTTTGTTGCTTGAAGATCAAGAGCCAGATTTTCCATCATGCCTGACACCTTTGGGCTTCCACTGTGTTTAGTAAAATAGCTACATACTGAGGCTCTGGAAAGTGAATTCACATTTTAAGTGCTATTTACAGATGATAATCCAACCATACAGAAGCTGCTGCAGCAGTCCTGTTTGTAGCACAGCTACCACTTTCTGCATTTGGGCTTTTTTTGAGCTTTCCTTTCTATTAAGATAACTCAGCTTTTAAAATGCTATTTGCTATTACTTGATTTGCACAGGAGATGAACCTTAGTAGCCCCCTGGGCCTTCAGGAGGATTCTAGACTTCTCAACTCCTTTGAAACCCATGCTGTAATACTATGGAATTTTTAATAATACATGACATTGGGGATCATTCCCCTGGCCACAGTGACTGAGACAGTCCCTCAGCTGTGCTGAGATCAGCAGAAGGCTGCAGTACAGCGGCAGTCTGCAAAAGGACTGTCCCTCATTCTGCCAGGAAGGGCAGACCATGGGGAAGGGGGAAGCAGGAACAGGGCTGGGCTGTGATCTTCCCACCACTACCACTGTCCTTTACTGCAGCCACGGCAGTGTCTTGCTCTGTAGGCGTTTTTCATATTAGAAGAAAGCAAAAGGATATCCTGAAAAGTCATTCTGATCCCTCTTTTTCACTGCTGAAATAATTTTAACTACACCAGAGACTAAGACCAAATCAAGCATGAAACTATAAAAAGAGCCAGAGAAAGTTTCTTATCTCTTTCTTTCATTACTGTAGAGAGTTTTATTTTCTCTGTTGCAAATGTTACTGTGTTAATGGTGCCTTCATGGAAGTGAACAGCCTCTTCTGAAAGCACAGATAGCTGGGCACAGATGAGGAGAAGTGTGATGGTTCACTGCAATACAGAGATCTCTTCAGGCAGATCTTTTTTTCACTGTAAGTGGTTTGTCTACTTAAAAGTGCTTTAATTTCTCTTATTTCTGTGTCCATAAAATGGAGATACTGCCTTCCTGCATGAGAGGAGGTTCCACTGGTAAAGCATTTTGAGATGATTAAATGGCTTGTGCTATGGAAATGCACATTATTATCATGTTGAGACTCGAAGGCACTGACCTTGACAAAAAGGTGAGCGACAGCCTGCCTGCATGATCCAGCAGCATTACTGAAGCCAGCACTTCCCTTTCGTGATGCTCAACTGTAATATAATCATCTCTAATGTGCTGTTAGAGGCACTTCCCAGCCTCCCTGGGAGAACTTGCTCAGGAAGGTCTTTTCCACGGCATGCAATTACAAAATGAGAATGGGAGGCAGGGAACGGGATGAATGAAAACAAACATCATTCTAGGAACAACTGTTGGTGGTTAATACTTGACCATTACTTCTTGACAGGATTAATGTCTTTCTAATCACACTAATCCCTTCTGATAACTTTATCCATAATCCATCTATTTCAAAGCAACATCCAGATGGCTTCTGGTGGAGAGGAAGACAAAATAAACATGCAGAATGGGGTCTTAGCAGCAGCTTCTTGTATTTTCCCGTTCTGGGGATATAGGGTTTGATCTTGAGACAGGACAAAAAATGTGCTTTCATCAGAGAGCAACAGAAAAACCTAGAGAATTGCAGAGAAGATAAAAAGTTCTATTTTTATTTGTAAATAAAATACCTGGTGCTTATCTGTGACAGCCAGAACAAGCCTAGAGGTGCTCAAAAGGGTTTAGCTACTTGTTTGCATGGGACTAATTAGATTTCCAAGATATTGGAAAGAATTCCCTTCTTCTTTGCGTCAAAAATTCTATATTAGTTTTGGGGGTTTTACACAGATTTCCCTCAAAGCAGACATGAAACTTAGTACTTGATTCTTTGGTTCGTACAATTACAAATACTTTAAACAATGTAGAAACTGACTTTACCTTTTTAATTACTCACATAGAATTCCTAGAACTGAAGATGTCTTCCCCCTCCCTTTAGGCTTGAAAGGTTTTTTCTACAAAAGCTAAGAAATGGTCTCTGAACATGAAATTGCAATTCTGTGGATTTTTTTTCCCAGACTGATTAAAGGAGTGAGATGCACAGTAATTATTTAAAAAAGCTGCAGATTGTTTTTTATTGTCTTAATCCTGTTTTGTCCATTTGGCAATCATTAAAACATGTTATGGAAGCTACACATGAATCATATGTGTGGAAGCTACTTAACTACACAGCATCTCAAATGATTTCAATCTATGAATCAAATATTTGCCCTGTTCTTTCGAGGCCAACCAGATTCTGAGGTTTGACAAGAATTAAAGGTACAATGTTCTCCATTCCAGTGTGTTTCATGAGAGCCTAGCAGTGGAAGCCATAGGAATAGCTTTGTTCTGGCTTAGAAGAATCTTGGGAAACTCTCAAGGAAGTTTTTACGTAGCCAAGAGTGTCTGATTTAAATTAGGCTTAAAGGGAAGACCTGAGCATGATACAGAGATCTTAGTTTAAACTGGGTGGCAGCTTATTCCTCCTGGCCTCCCTGTTCCCTAGGAAGTAAGAAGAGGACTTTTTCTCATCATCCTTTGGCTATACTGTGTGAATGTTAGAACTCTAGAGATCAAAAGTAATAAACTCCTGTGATGTAATTTTATATTACTTGCTTTATACAATAACTGTGATAACCACTATGTCTCTTAATCTTTGTGTCTTTTGCCCTGTTCCTTCTGATATCATACATAAGGAGTCAAACAAAAAATAGTGAATGAGTGATTATTGTCTCGTTCTAGTTACAGGCATTTCTTTCTGAAATGAATCTGAGCAATTGCCTAAAATGACACGACCACTGTTACTCCCCAGCCTCTGGAGAACTGGTTCCAGTGGTTCCTTCCTAAAACTGAGCAGTGCAGGCCACGGAGAACACAGGGCTTCGTGTGAGCCCAGACCTCTGTTCATGCTTCTGTCACACCACAGTTACCCCATTGCACCTCCATAGTTAATTACTTTTGAGGACTTTCTCATCACAGCATGAACAGAGCATGACTTTATCTGGTGACAGGATAATCTCATTACAGATGATGATCTTGTTAATGAATATCCCCAAGACAGAGCAATCTCATTATTAGCCCCCTCAGGATTTGTCACCTATGAGCCAAGGTAAGATTAGATTCCAGCTGAACAACATCCTCCCAAATCCTAGGGCCCTGCATCTTGAGGCCGAGGTAACAACCCTAAAGTCACCTGAACCACTGGACATATTTAATTAGGATTTTTGTCCCTGAGTACTCCTGGAAATACTTCTCAGATGAGCAATCAAGCCAGGGTTCATCCCTCTGTTGTTCATAGAACCGCCACGGCCCAGAGGCATCAAGAACAGGAACAGTGTGGCCTCACCACACTGGCAGTGGCTCCAGGCAGTACCAGGGAGGGAAGGGAAGTGAACTGTGTGTCTCCCTGGCAGTGCCCTCTCCAAGGAGCTGCTCTGCCTACAGGTTACAGCTCTGCAGCTCAGCAGCCAGGCCTTCACACCACTGGTGTCACTGCCCTGCATAATGCATCCGTAAAGAACCCGGAAAATTGTTACCATGGAAAACATCCAGCTGGTTAAACATCAACCTGATTTAATTTTTTTTTTTCCCCCTGGGAATGTGGGAGCGGAACAGTGCTCTACTCTGGTACAATATAGGTATCTACTCTCTGCAGCAATGCGCTGTCAAACTGGCTCAATGCCTTGTGGAATCTCAGCCTGAGAGAGGAGTTCAGTCCAAAAAACCTAATAACAACACAGGGTTTTTTTAACAGAAAACTGTCACATTAACTTGAGATAAATATATTTACCTTAACTGTTTTATAAAAAAAAAAAATTTTAGAATATTAACTCTTCTGCATGGACTCATCCAAGGGAAATGTCAAGGAACTAAGCAGCATTCCTACTACTGTATTTTCAATATGCAGTGCTGTGTTTGTACACAGTGCTTTGCAGACATAAAAAAAGAAAGGTGGGATTTTTATCAAATCCAATGGTAAGTAAAAGCAAAGAACAATGGTTACAAGAGTGAGAGTTACTGAGATGGTTATTTTCTAAATAATCCAAACTCCAGTGCACCCTTGCTCCTATAGTGTTAACAAAACCCATGCTAGATGAGAGATTGGCAATGCAAAAAAGCAATACATTTTCTTAATTAATCTAGTGGATAGCAGGAACCTGAACACTAAATCCACCCATTTGATTTCATTAAATCTACTATAAAGGTTAAGCTGCACTTTAGCATTTGCTCTAGACAACCTCTCTCAGCAGAGTGAGGTCAAGGAGATCTCATTCAAGGAGGTGCAGCTTAGTAAATGTTTATGAGGACAGGCCTGATAAACAGGTCTGTTTTGATGAGAAAGCTGAACACACCAAATAGTAAATGCGGTATTTTATTTCATCTGTACTCCTCCTGAGATGCATGCTTTGGACAGTTCACAGAGAATTATCCAAAGTTAAATCTCAATTTAAAGCCCCAAACAACACTGCTGTCAGTGGAAAGTCAAATATCAGACTTGGGTCACTTGCAAACTGCATCAGGGTCTATGTCAGTGCAGCCTAAAGAAACTTCAGGAGCCAAAGAGTGCCCTAATTTGCCTGTACAAGAGGGTCAGTGGGAGCTACATCTCATGGAACAGAGCTGTATGGCTTGGCACTGGGAAACTGTACAAGCAAGAGGATGGACACTGCTCACGCTCTGGCACTGCTGGGCAGGGAGCTGAAGAGGAAAGATCCTGATGGCTCCCTTCCAACTCAGCATATTCTGTGATTGTATTACTCTATTATTCTCTGATTCTATGAAACAGCTGAAGTGATCACAGCATGTTCTTTGTTCCCAGTTGGGCAGCCACACTTCCCATGGAGGTGTTTCCTCTGCATCCCATCCACTGTCCCCATGTAGACTGGAGGCACACTGAGTTACAGTCTGCTCCCAATGTGCCCCTGGTAAAGCAAAAATATATTGTGCTTTGAATTGATTTAGAAAGGAGAAAAAAAGGTATTCTTTTAGGTAAAGAAAGGACTATATGACAAAATTGCCCCTTACTGTTTTTAATTTTGAAATTGTGTCCCTGCTTCACACAGGAAGGGGAGATGGGGTTGAATAGTTTTCTTCAGAGGTCCATTCAAACCTGAATTATTCTGTTATCCAGAAAAATTATGTGTAGGGTTTCATACATAGAGTTTTAATAACTGTTGCCACTGCTCCTGTGAACTGAGCCATCACATGTGTAACTTGTGTAAAGCTGTCCCTGGAATTTCAGGGAAGAGCCAGTAGGATTCAGTCCCCACATGTGCAGCCTGAGCTTGCAAGTTCCTTCCAGTAACCAGGATCTGACCTGGCAATGGGAAAACACCCCTACGGACACAGGGACTCCAGCTTTAGTGTTACTGGCAAGCGTATTAAAACACTGAAATGTAGAATCAGCTGTAAGAGAAGCAGGCAGACCGGAATAATTCAGAAATTAGGCTTTCTGCTGCATTAATGTCGTGCAAAAGATACAATTTGTGCTGTGTTTTCTTCCCACAGCTTGATGTCTGGGCTCGCAGCCCTGGATGCCAAGACTTCCAGTCGCTTGGGAATCATAACCGTCACTTACTACCTGTGGACAACGTTTGTGGCTGTGATTGTGGGAATAATTATGGTCTCCATTATCCACCCTGGTGGAGCAGCACAGAAGGAGAGCACTGAGGAGGGTGGAAAGCCCATCATGAGCTCTGCAGATGCACTGCTGGACTTAATCCGGTAACGACATCCATTCTTTCTGCTTTCTGAATGCAGCATTTTGTACAGAACTGCAGGAGGAACTGTGGCCTGAGCCTAAGTTCTGAATCTAAGGATAAATATTTTGTTGAGACTGAGAAAAAAGTAAATTTCAGAAGATGATTTTCAAGTAATCAGATGTTTACACTGGCTGTTTCTTGTAAAATTTAAATGAATGGCCACAAACCAAGAACAATGGAGTAGGTCTTTTATACCCCACAGAGCTCCATGTAGCCTGTGGACTTCACCATCAAATCCATTATTAAGGTCAAGGGAGTATTAAAATGTAATGTTCATTTAAATAAGGGTAGACAGTTGCAATAGGCAAAACCTTAAATAAAGGGATGAAACACACATTTTTCAGAAAATAATTCTTAAAAGTGCTGTAACAGCTGTTCATACCAATTTGCAGATAAAGGAGACAATTAGAAAGACCACTGTTGTGTATTGTTTATTCTGCTTTGGGGCTTTTTCTTATTTGTTTCATTTTGTTTGGCAAAAGACACAGTTGTTCTTTTGCAGCAGCATTAGGGCACTGCTGGAATTTGATGGCCTTGCCTGGAATCCCTTTTTGTCCCAATATTTCAGGTGCTAGTGGGATTAGTTTGTTGACTGACCATAATCTGTGCCTCGGATTTATTTTGCTCAAGTAGAAGACCAAGTTTTGCCTTTGTTTGGTAGTTCCTCAAGTTGCTGATCTCATACGACATCGGGAAAAGGCTTTCAGTCCCCACATGTGCAGCCTGAGTGTGTATCTGTACCACAAAGAATTCTCTTTGGAGTTCAATTTATAGAAATTAGAAATGGTGCATAGTTTGTCTTTCAAAAACCCAAATTCCTGACCCTGACAGCATGTCAGCACATTAAGTACTTTAATTAGACTTACTTGGACTTCAAATCAGAGAGAATTGGGAAGAGAAGCTTACAAAAAAATCTTTTTTTTCTCCTCCAAGTTGCATTTAGCCAGGCCACCTGTATTTTATCAATGTCTTTGTGAGAACGGGCCAAATTATTTTAGTCACGGAGCAGCAGCAGAGAACAATCTCTTTTGTAACTTTTCACAAAACCACCATCTTCATCTGCATTGGGAAGATACCTGTCTGTATCTCCCTGTGACTTTGCCACGATGGATGGATGTGCAGTGGAATTCCCATGTCTGTTTGTGACATCGGGTTAAGTCACATTATTCTGTTTCTGCTGCACAAAGGACTGTAAGTCCTACACCAAGAGCAAGTTACAGGAGCTTTGAATCTCTTAGTATGACATAGGAGCATAAGAAGTAAAAGAGAATCTAAGAAAAATGTGACCTTAATGACTGTCTTCGTAGTGGCAGTGTTTGGGAACCATTTCTAGTGTGCTGAGCCGTTCCTAAGGCCTCAGTCCGAGACAATGAAAGGCGCGGTGGGACACACGGTGCAAGGATACATCCAAATGCACCTCACAGCTCTGTCTGGGAAGGGTCTCCCTCACCACAGGTTCTCATTCTCTTTCTCACACCAGCCCAGTTGCCTTTTGAGACTCATGGAGATGAGTTAGCTGGAAGGTAATCTGGGTTTTGCCCAGTTGCCTTTTGAGACTCAGAGTAAGCCTGTCATGGAGATGAGTTAGATGGAAGGTAATTTGGGTTTTCAAAATCCAAATTTTCTATACTATTGTGTGTGCAAAAAAAGACCGAATGTATGAGAGGAACCCGAGATCTGAGTTACAATCTCATCTCTTCACCTCGGTCTGGCTACTCCCCGTACACCAGGGGTGTTGTGGTGAGGTTTGGGAAGACTTTATTCCACTGTGTCTCACTGCAGGTCAAAAACCATGTTCTGATCTAAACATTTGCAAGCATCTTCTATAATTCCACTTTCTACAAAACGTTTACCCAAGCAAATCATGATAGCTTGTGTGCACATTTCAGGTATTCAAGTTTCCAAGAGGCATGTGCTTCTAGTCTGCAAAACCTTAAATTCATCCCTGGTTTGGGCAGGTGTCAACAATGACAAGGTCAACAAGTCCCTCTCGTCACCAAAGGTTAAAAAGAGAGAATAAAGCTCAGTCTCCTTTTGCTGTGCTGAGCAGCAGCCACAGCTGCAATCTTTCTACCCCAAGAGCATAAACGGACGGTTTTTATTCCTCTGCTACAGAAATAACCACACTTTCTAAATAAATAAATAACAACAACAAAACTGTGGGGAATGGGCTTTCAGCCTAGGCAAACACTATGGGTGAAATTCTGGCTCTGCTGCAGTCACTTGCAGGACTCTTAAATATCTGTGTGGAAGTCTGGATTAAATGTAATGATGTATCCGCTGGTTTGAGCTAGAAAAGCTGATCCTTTAGCTCAATGATAAATCACTTCCATTCACAGCTGGAGACCATCTTTTTCGGCCCAGATTGGCTTATCTTCTCAATTCATTAATTTCCTCTCCATTTATCAATTGCATATGTGCCCAGAAGTTTACACAGGAAACATCTGGTATTCTGCAAATGAAGAATGCTAAATGTACAAGTGGAGAGATGATATATGTGACATTATTGTGGGGTTTATTTTAAAAGCATGAATCTTGGCATGCAGATACATGTATTCACCCTCATTGATTTCAGATTTGAAGCCACTTTGAAATGATGAAAAGCATTATTATTTCTTGTGATGTTATATATGACACTGTCAAGTCTAGATTTTTTGGCAGGAAAGATGTTGCTAGAAATTGAATGTCTTGAATTTTTGTGTGAGATTTTTGCTTTTGGAAGTGGTTTTAATTAGAAATTAAAGAATGTACTGACTCAGCAAAAAATGAAACCAAAAACTAGCACAGATCCTTGTGATTATCTTAAACACTTCCAACACTAATCAANATTAGAAATTAAAGAATGTACTGAATCAGCAAAAAATTAAACCAAAAACTAGCACAGAGCACTTGCAACACTAATCAGTAACATTATTATTTTGCATTATTTTGTAGACGGCGTTTCCCCTGTATATTTGTCCATTATGTAAAAAACCACAAACATATAACCAAAAAACCCCAAACAACAATGACTCGATGAGGAGATAACAGCGACACTGTGCTGCATAATTCTGAAATAGCTCTAAACCTCACATCAGCCAGGAAATACATGGTCTCATCAGCATTCTGAATTTCATGCCTCAAAAATTGCATCCACAGTTCAAGCCTTTTTTTTTTTTTTGCCACTCTAAACAGCTGGACTTGAAAGATTTCCTTTCTAAAGAGAACCCCAGGAGATGGGGGACAAGAATGTTCTGCTGCCTGTGGAAGATGCCCACTTAACCAGGAGGTTCCTGTGCAGGAATCTCCCCTTGCAGAACCTCCCCCTCTCTATTGGATCTGGACCAAGGACAAGTTCAGGAGGCAGCTGTGACTCTGAAGCTGTGCAGGAGATGCTGTTCTGAAGATGCTGCTCTCTTTAGCCACCACTTTATTGCTGCACTGAGACAGATGTATGAATCTGCCCTCATTTTATTCAAGGTTTCTGCTGCAAGCACTGCAAGGCCTATGAAAGTATATCTTCTTCCATTTAAAGCTCTATATAATCCTCAGGCTAAGGATCACGTTGTCTTTAAGCACCTGGTGCTTTATGAGTTTTTATGGATTCATTCTCATGATGTGCAATACTTCTGAGAGGTAGGCAAGGACCATTTTCCTTTCTTACAGCCAGAGAACCAAAAGACATGGAAAAGAAATTACCTCACTGGGGGTTGTTCAGAAAATTCTATGGGGCCAGAAGAAATATTGCCAGCTCATACAAGACCTGGTAGGGTTCTTCTTGTAGGAATGTGGCTTTGGGGTATCTCAATAGCAATAGCAGTGAATCAACAAACATCTTTGCCGCCTTCTTCCTGTGAGAATTATTGAAATTAATTTTATACTTTGTCCCCAAAAATAAGAGTGACATTTTAGCAGCCTTTTATGAGTTAAGAAATTAAGAAAGGCAAGATACAATTTTTTTTAAGTAATTCAGATTTTGAGTGTTTTATTCAAAAAGACAGAAGGGACATATTTACAGGAATAGTGTTCAAATTAAAATATTGGGTTTGTTTAGTTTTGTAGCATAATCACCTGACTAGGAGGATAGAAAATGCCTGTAATTTGAGGGCAAACATTTGCAAAACTGATTCTGTGAGCCAGGACCACACTGTTCATATTATTAGCAGTTAATATTTCCACGACATCTGTTACCTTTGATTTAGAAGGGGAGATTCTGCTGCGACTGAAATCATGCCACCTGCATTTGTCACCAAGGGAAATAAAATTTGGCTCATGAGACAAAACAAACAATAAACACCATAAACATTCACATGAGGAAAGAAGTCCCAGGCAAACTGGGTTCCCCTTTCTGTTTTATGTCAGGCTGACTGCAGGTCTGGGCACCAGCAGGTGCAGGGTTCATACACGTTGTTGGTTTTTCTCAAGTCTGACAGCGTGGCTTCATAAACTTGTTCAGCTCAAAAGCCCCAGATAAACCAATTCAGTGAAGGCACACGGGACCAAATCACACCTTGACCCATGATAAATAAATCTGTACATTTCTGAAGCTTACTGGAAGGAGAAATCAGAGCATTTTACCACTGAATATTCAGGATTGCATCCAATTTAATAGCAGGTACCTTGAAAATCAATTTGGCTTAACCAAGAGAGGTTTTATTTTTATACCGTTAAGAGTTAGAAGAGGATATAAACACTGTAGAGGATTTATGTTTTCATGGGAATCCTGAGCACTCTTCAAAATCACTTCCTTTCCCTTTTTTCAAGCTAAGGGTTACATTCTGTATTATTGAAATTGCGTTTTTTGAAAATAGGGCAGGAAAAACACAGGATCTATTGCAGTGTGGAAAAAGTCCAGGCTGTGCAGAATCAGAAATCACATCTTTAGAAGTTTACAACTGAAAACTGAATTGTATGTAGACACAATAAGATATTTAAGAGTGCATTAAATGATCTAGGTTTAAACCATGAAAGAACGTTTTAAAATAACCATGCTGTACATTAATGTATCTTTTGCCAAAAGCCACTGTGTACTATGATATAAATATTTATCTGTCCCCTATGGCAAAGTACCATTTTTTATTCATTTCATATTGCCAGTTTTTTTTTGTCTCATAAAACCAGCATTATACCAGAAATGTTCTGCACTGGGACCAGGCCTTTGTTTCCAGTTAATTTTTAAGAGTTCAATCTCCACAGGAGCCCCAACCTGAAGTATTTACAAAGGACTCTGAAGCTTCTAAATGTGTGGTCCCTGTTTGGCACAAAATGAATCCAACACGGAATAAAGATAATTCCATGATGAAAACCACCCTGAGGAGATGAGCTACGAAGCAAGTTCTGCTCTCTGGTCAGGAGGCCTTAGTCACTGAGGGGGAGGTGCACAGGGCCAGGAATTAAAACTGCACTAGGAAAGCTTTGGCCTTGCAGGAGAGTATGTTGTCCATCCTCCTGACAGTTGGCCTGGACATCTTCCAGTGTAAACATACACTTTCTATGGAATAGCTTGCCTTGCTGGAAATATGTTGGGCCTGTCATGTTACCTTTGTTATAATTCAGCCTTTTCGAGGTGCCTAAAGCTGTGATGTACTTGTGCTTCCACTCTCAGGAAGCCGTAGCCCTGCTGGGGCTGTGCCAGGACCTTTTCTTTCAGAGGTAGCAGGGTAAGAAAGTCCAGATCCCCTACTGGAACTGAAATGCCATGCAGCCCTCAGGACAGATAAAAAGTCCACATTTGACAAAATGATTCCACAATATGAGTTCTGCTCTGATCTTCGAAAAAAAACAAAGCAAGACCAAGTAACTTAGACCCGATTAGAAATTTTAGCATTCTCTAAGTACTTTTTATCCCAGTAATGAGGATTTTAGTGCTTCATTAGTTCTGTAAAAGCCTACTTTGGTCATTTTAGCAGGAAGAAGTATGATTGGTACTGAGAAATGAGATGAGGCACTGGAGGTGACTACTGATGTGCAAGATGGTTTCTTACATGGCCCCTGCTATATATTGTTTTTTGGTCGTTCTGGATTAAATTTTGCCCTTGCTTTCAGCAGTGCAAACTCTGCTGCAGCACCCTTACACCAGCAGGAAGGTATTTCAGATGTATGACTAAGGACAGGATTTGTGGCTCATGTGTAACAGTAGTGAGGAGTCTACACAGCTGATGATGAATTCATGCAGAAGACTTAAAAAGTAAACAAATTCTTGAGATTAAGGTAATGTCACTGAGAATAAGGTAATGTCATTACCTCAGCCTGTAGTAAATAGGAGCTACAGTGCTGTTCATTCTTGGAAAACCTTGGAAATTTTACAGTTCTCATGTCCAGCTGTTCAGGCTCTGTTTTTGCTCTCTGTACTCTTGCTGTATAGAGTGACAGGGTAAGGTCTCAAACACTTAAATATTAGAATACTGTCAAATTCCCGGCCTTAAAACAATGTTCCTGCCCGCTCAGCTATGCTTGATCAAATTTGAGAGCACAGTGTCCAAAGCTGCTTTATGCCTAGTGCAAATATAGGCCAATAAATATTATGAGGACACATATGCAGCAAAACCCCCAGTCTGGTGGCTTTAATTCCACGGCGTGGGAGACTGCAGCCAGACTGTCTGGTGTGGCAGGGATTAGGTGCTGATAACATCAAAGTCTGAGAGCAAAACCAGATTGGGGCTGCAGAGCACAGAGTGCACCAGAGGGAAGGGGTGTTCTGAGTCAAGGAAACAACATCTGCCGTACCTGTGGCTGTCCTGCGCTAGAGCCATCGGCCTCATTTCCGACTCAAAGGATCTGCAAAAGCTGAACACTTTGAGTTAATGACACTGTAGTCAGGACTCAGAACGAGAATTTCAGATATTCAGTAGCATTACTGAAACCAGAACCTGGCCTGTTATTTCTAACAGAAGTTACCCAGGAGATGTGAAGCAAGGTGACCCAGTAGCTGCAGGCTCATGTTCTCTGGACAGCTCAGCTGACAGCATCACAGTGACACAGTTTAACAGTGCTCTCTTTGTGTCACTACTGTGGTTCTCAGAGCCAATCACCTTCTAAAGAGACAAGAAAGCTCCCACGTCCTGGGGGCAGTGCTGAAGAATGGCTTCCTAATGCAATTCAGCTCCTTAAAGCAGCTGAAATTAGGGGAGCAAAACCGATCAACTCTGTGAATTCACAGGCCAGTTGCTGGGAGACAGTGGGGAAGGGAAGAGGTCCTTCCACTTTTGGCAAGATGCTAATCTGTCCTGTGTCTAACTGGAAGCTGCACCCTCAGACCTGCTGCTCAGACCAGGTGCTGCCTGCACTCGATACAAGTCTTTAGGATTTCCTCAAGATCCGTGACTACCAAATGGCAGAACAAATGTTGCCATAGTTGTCTCATATTACATATACATACACGTTCCTAATTCAATACATCTACATCTGAATCCTCTTATCCCATGCAGAATCAGGGAAGGGCTCCAAAATTTGCTCATAGGATGCAGCAGCCTGTGCATCACAGCAGGCTGCAGTCAAAGATGGTGATTAGTAGGTCACTTGTGCGTATGTGCTGCTGTCACAGCAGTCGCAGGCCAGGCCCACCGTGCCAGCTGGGGCTCAGTAGCTCAGGTCTGTAGAAGGTTCACTGAGCTGATACTGAAGTTTCATGCACATTCACCCTTTTAGCCTCAGCTGAATAGCCCTGCTCTATCTGGCAGAGTTCCTGAGGCAGAAGATGCTCTGGGAAATGTTATTGCTCAGGGCAGGCAGTACTTAACTGTTAATTTTTTATGTAACCAGAAAGCCTATGTCTTCAGTCTCTGTTTTACAACAACATCCTTGTCTCAGACCTAAATTTATCTGTGTTTTAAACCAGACTCAGTCACTGTTATGCAGTAGATTTAATTCCCTACTCTTACGTGAAATTATTTCTGCTAGGAATGCTGAACTGAGCCACCGAGGTTAGAGACAATGTTGCTTGTGCTAGAGAAATGAATCCCAGATCACCTTAAGTTTCCTGCACTATTATTTTGTGACTTGTCTCTTGTAAGCAATCTGCAAACAATGCTGGAGCTTGAGAAGTATTTTATCTGCTTGGCTTTCTTAATTGAACAAACACAAGAGTATTTATAGGTGCTGACAGCAAGGATGAGCTCAGTTTGAATCACTCCTTCCTAAGTGCTGGCAGTGTCTTTATTCAGTGTACATCAATGATAAACACAGTGCCTGAGTAGAGACACAGCCTCACTTTATGATCCTGGGACCAGATCCATGTGGGTACATCTGGATCTCATCCAGAGCTGCTGTAAAGCTCACAGAGATCTGCAGGGGCCAGTCTGGTGGCAGGCTGGGTGCTTGGAACAGAGGTGGGCAGAGATGGACAGGCTGCAACACTGCCATTAATTTTGTCGTACATTTGGGCAAATGCACGTGTCTGGATTTTGAGCAGACTGAAGGTCCCACTCTGTAGCATTCCCCAGGACTCAGATTTGGTGGGCAGGAGACCCACAGGAGGGCTATCCCGAGGCACTTGTGAGGATCCAGCCAGCCCCCCCCATCCCAGTTCAGTACTAAAAAGTCAAATCCTCCACTATCCGTCTCCCTTCAGTCTCTTGTTCTGAACCATTCCCAGGAGATCCTTGCTAAACATCCAGCTCATGGCTGGAAATATCTGTGTGCAGCAAAACATATCCATCAAGCAAGAAGTGTTTCTGAAGAGGCCTGACAGAACCAAGAAACCCTCCCAGTCACCTCCCACCTCTAGGTGCCAGTTTGATTCTTTCTTCTCATTTTTTGTTTTTAGTCCATTAAAGTTCTCATCCACCAATTGCTCTCTTAAATGTTTTTAATTAACAAAACTTCATTTTAGCTAATACTGGATTTTCTCAATCCAAGTAAACCAGCTTAAAATAAAAAATAAGCCGAGGCTCTGGCAAACACATTTGGGTCAGCCTTTCACCAGATAAATTGTGTAACTTTGGTAAGGCTAGTCTCAAAGACTAGATCACAGTGCATAATATATTAAAAAATATTGGGAGAATTCCAGCATCTAGTATTAAGTGGGTAGTTGTAATTCCTGCAGGATAAAGAATGATAAAGAAACTAAATGCTTTAATCCTCTACAAATTTGTCTAACATTTAATCTAGCTACTAACCATATGGTATTTCCTTTCTCGAGCAGTCTTAATTGTTCTTAATTCTACTAATTAGGACTGTGAGGGAGAAAGTGGAAATCATCAGCAATTAAATTCATGTTTCTGTGTAAAGTCACAGCTCGTACGTGAGGTGCATATTCAGAGCTGTGCTGGAGTCTCCACGTGGATGTCTGCTTTCAGAATATTTCACATTCACACAGCAGGTCAGAGCGCAACCATCACACTGAGCACTCCTGTAGCACCTCTCAGCCCAGCATCTCAAATCACGAAACAAAGACAATTTAATATTAATGAAGCCTTTAACAATCTGGAAGCAGAATTCCCTTACGAGATATAATAAAACAGTAACCGCCTTTACTCTCCAGTGCTTCCCCTCCTATAAACATCCTCTCCCTCTTCCCAGGCCCAGCTCCATCCAGCTGTTCCTCCGTTGGTTCCCTGTTGGCCAAGCCCCAGGGCTCAGGCAGAAGGCTGTGCCTGCACCTGACAGGGAAAGGTGCACAGCTGCCTCTTGTCTGTCTTGCTTTGGCTACACATTTGACATTTGAACAAGAGAAATCAGCAGCTTCATGGACATTTTGCAGAGACAACCCAATGCCTTTATGAGACTTGTCTGCTCTCCTGTAGCAGGCCAACAAACCCCTCTCAAGTTCAGTGTTCTGTTTCAATCATTAGACAGTGCTACTATCAATTAATTTTTTTCTCCCATAGTTTTCTCGAAAAAGGATAATTAATTACCTCTTTGTAGCAATTGCTGTCTGTGCTTGATGCTACTGATGCAGAATCTACCTCATACTTTTAAATGTGACTTAATATCATGTTAAGATCACTTAAAATAGAAAAAAAATCGTGTTTTCTAAGACAGTGCTGCACAGTGACTCCGTTAGCAGCAAGTATGTGCTGCTGCTGCTGCTGCTGTTGCAGAGGAAAGCAGCTCTGAAAAACATCTCTGGTTCAGCGTGCATGTAACTGTCCATGCACACAGCAATTCTCTTTGGCATAAGAATAGGCTTTTCACATATATTTAAGCATTAACTTGTCTTGGGGTTTAAGCAGGACTTTGAACTAAAAGTCATTTTGTTGAAGAACTCGGTAGTTTCTCCTTGCATAAATATAAGTATATGAAAGGAGATAACTGGGTCATAGATTGTCACTGTCTTCTGCCCCAAGGTTCAGAAGCTTAGGGTTGGAAATAAATCAGTCCTGAAAATGATCCTATTAGAATCATCACACAAATCTTGATTCCCAAATGCTGCATGGAAATGTATGACTTTTTAGCTATTTTTTCCCAATTATACTATGATTCCTCTTTGAAGCCTGTAGAGGGTGTGCTCTCCATTTCAAACAAGGATTGAATGTCTTTCTGCAAAGGAGTATCTAGCTCAAACTGAAGTTATAAATTTGCTCCAGATATAATTGTGTGAAATGTTACAGAGTGAGATACACAGAAAGTCAGAAAAGGTGACAAAAAGAGTCCCTTTTGGAATTAAAAATCTATTTTTCTCCCAGCAATCTCAGTGTTTGGTCATTGCCTTCCTCTGTAGCTCAGCTGTGAGCAAAGATGAAGCCATTGGCCTCACTCAGGTTTTTGTTCTGAAGCCTCAGAACTGCACCAAGATAAAATTGAGCACTGTACAGCTCTAATCTCAACTCTTTTAATCAGGAATGCTGATTGCTCTTTTTGAAAAGCAAACTGTTCTTGACCAAACCACTGCAAAGTCTACATCACTTGCAATTTTAATGATGAAGATATACCAGGGGTACTACAGTTTATGAATTAGCACAGGAGTACTTAGAAGTCCCACAGTAGATTACAGCACCCAGAGGTCTCAGGAATACATCCCTGTCTGTCTTGAACAGCTCATTATCTAAATAAGGAAGACAGACTATGGAATAAAAGCATATCCATCTCCCCAGTCAGCAGATGGGGAAGGGAATCGCAGCAATTATGTCGCCCCAGTTACAACATGGAGACTGTGGCAGAGCCAGAATCTGCAGCCAGAGCTCCTGGGTCTCACCCCAGGTGTTTGGAAGCAAGTCCCAAAACTTCAGCTCTGAGGAGCTGTCTCTGTTGAGCTGTGCTCAGCCAGGCACAGCTGTCTGGCAGAGTGGCAGAGAGTGGCATCCTCTGCACCTGCCCAGCCCGTGCTCTCCAGGAGGGCAGAGAACTGATTTATCATGGGAGACCCAACACACAGTAAAAAGAAGTTGGTTTCAGTTCCATAGAAATTATTCTTCTATTTGTTCATTTTTAGGAACATGTTTCCAGCCAATCTTGTTGAGGCCACATTCAAGCAGGTAAGTGGCTATATTCCTTTTACTGATGAAAGACATGAGCCAGCATTATATGGAACATGTACCCTTGTAAAACACAGCCCAGATACAGACATGGCCTACAACTTCAGACACTGTTAGTACCTTCAGCATCTAGCAATTAATGAGTCCCATTCCACTAGCCTCAGCAGCCATGGTATCTGAAGGCAAAACAGGGATAAAGCACTCTCTAGTGTGACTAGAGGATAGATATGCACTTCTATACGGGCTCCACATCCACCTGAGGAGAGCTGGAATGTATTTAAGAGCACACTGCAACACCACACAAAGGAAGAACAGAATACCATGTTCAGTTAAAGCAACAAAATAATGTCTTGGGGAAGAATCTAATTACTCAGGTTGGAATTTGGCCAGAAAACCTCATCTAAAAGTTCTGAATGAGCCAGAGGCATGGCTGTAATTATTCCACCTGGAGGAATATTTCATGGAAACCTCACAAAGAGAATGGCACACAGAACCTCTAGGGAGTCATTCCTAATTATGTCTTACAGGAAAGTAGCTCTGTCAGGAGGCAAAGTGCTTGCTGCACCAAGGTCTGATTATAGGAAACTCTGGGTTTGTTATGCTTTTCCAAAAATTCAACTGTTTTTACAGATTTTATCAGATAGGGACAGGCGTGTTCATTCTCCTTTTCATGCCTGTCCCTTCAACATGCAGCATTGTTGAAACAGAGCACTTAGGAGGTCTCATTAAACTATTAATTCCTGCCGGGATATTGTAATAAAAACTACTTTGTTTCCTTTCAGTACCGCACCCGGAGTATTCCCATCATTAAATCGAACAAAGCATCATCTGAAAGCACTACTCGTCGCATTATAATATACGGAGTCCAGGACGAGAATGGATCCAATGTCCAGAATTTTGCCTTGGATATCACTCCCCCTCCTGAAGTGATTTACAAATCAGAGCCAGGCACTAGTGACGGCATGAATGTACTAGGGATTGTGATATTCTCTGCCACGATGGGTAGGTTTCAGACATATTTCATTCGTAATAATCCTAGTGTCCATTAAAGAGAAAAGGGTTGGGGTTGGGTTGCTTGCTTTCTTGATTCAGCTTTTTTAACTGCTTCTATCCAAACTTTGCGAGGGAAAAGGCAAGACTGTTACAGAGATGTTCTCCCACCCTTTCAAAGATAAATTTTCAAAATCCTTGATGACTTTTGTTCCATAGCGTTGTGTTTTCTGTGGATTCACTTACAATCTTTTTCTTTCTTTTTTTTTTTTTTTGGTCAATTATTTTGGGCTTTTATTTATGACCCATCTTTTGCTGACTGTAAGACAACCTTGCACAATGTGCTCAGAGGAGATAGGAATTACCACCAGATCAGACCCATGGCCCCTCTACCAGTATTCCAACCAATATTGTTTTATGAGTTTTAAATCTGTGGATCTTCCTTTTTTGATTGAAACTTCTTTATTTTATTTTTGCTATCCTGCAATGAAAATAGTTCTATACCACCTAGTAGCTTGTCATAGTAAGAGCTTCTGTCTGGTTTATTTATTTAGTTTAACTTGCTGGAGGAACTCATTGGTGTCATGTGTGTTATATTATGTTTGTGGATTTGAAAGAAGAAATTTAAACAAATATTTCCTAGTAAATCATAAAGTTCTGATGATTTTTATAAGAAAACGCTGATCAAATTTTCCTTATGTAAATATATTCTTGGAAGTTAATCTGGTCAGTAGAGGTAGTTCCATAAAACATCTCTGACTGTATTTATTGTATTATGGTTCATACCAGCACAAGGTGTCAAGATTCAAACCCCAGATTAGTGGATTTGTCTCTGGTTTTTTAGTTTCTCCACTGGTTAGTATTCCATGTACAGCCCTGCTGGAAACTGGCTGTCTCCCAGTTTGTAGTATTTTATAGTCCATTTCCAGAGTACAATGTCACCACAAACACTATTCCGGTCAAAACGTACTGGATATGAATGAATTAATTACACGTACTTATTAGGACCAAGGGCAGTTTTCTGCTTCTGAGAACAGAAGACATTCATTGTCTGCCCAGAACTGAATGTACGACTCTTACCAAGCCCCTCAGTCTTGCTGGCTCGGGGCTCAGGAGGTGGAAGCTGAGAGCTGGTTTCTTCCTGGCTGATGTACAGAACAGTACCAGGACTGTCACCCACGGCGTGGCTGCTGTGTCACCGCCGGCTGTATCAGCCATAAACAAACCTGAGACACCAAACCCCCAACAATTGTCATCACCAGGGACTATTTCAGGCTTTTGTTTTGAACAAAAGACGAAGCCAAGCATTTATCACTGTCTTCAGCCTTCTGCACCACCCTGCCACCCCCCAAAATGGAAGCACTGAAACAGAAGACATACGGCCTCAAACTCTATGAAAGAAGAGCATCCCTCCAAAGTTTTTATTTATTGCAAAAAAAATTATACAGGCCTTGGTTCTTTGCAACACTTTTGCTCTCTTTGGCTGAGCCTTATTTGCTCAAAGGTCTTTTTACATCAGAGAAAAACAGCAGTAGGGTGGGTATGAGTTCTTATTACAGCTTCTTTAAGGTCCTTCATCACCATAATGGCATAAAGGGACAAGAATTTAAATTTAGGTTTGAGCTAATTGTCTTTTCATGAAGCAGGAGGTGAATTGCTTAGTACACTCGGTCCAGGAGCTCCTCCTGGGCGTGAACGACTGGACTTCTTTGCCAGGCATGCATTAGAATGGGCAATATTGGACAGGCAGAGCGCAGAGCCTTGCTGCTGGCTCAGCTGGGAGTAGCAATACTGCCTCTCCTCACAGTGTGCGGGAGTTCCTGCTGGACATGGTGACAGTGGCAAAGCACTTGAGACGTTGGATCTTTTTTTCTTAGAGAAGCACACACTATTTATTCATTACAAGGAAAATCTTTGCATCCAAGTGGACTTTGGTACATCAGGGTTGCGGGCAGGAGGCCCCAGTCCTGCCCAGTCTGTCCCCACCAACACCCACATACCTAGGTAGGACTGTGTTTTAAGGAGAAAATTGCAGTTGTTCCTGTAAAATTAAAAAGAAGACACTTTTTCTTTTTGGAATTATGCACATTTAGAAGACTCTTATAAAACAGCCACTGACCAAGCTAGAAGAGCTGAATTGTATTTAATGTCCTATTACCAAAGATGAGCAACATGCTTAATGAAAGAGTGTTGTCTTCTGACCTAAAAGTTATGGCTTAGAAGAACGCTAACAGGCTGACAAACTCACATCTTGAGCGCTCTGCGATTGTGAAATCCCTGGATAAGGCAGCTGAAAGCCTCCCTCCCTGCCTCGGCAGGGGATGGCCCTGGAAGCAGCGCAGCCTGAGACGTGGCTCTGAGCTGTGGGCTCCAAGGGACAGAGCCCGGGCTCCGGCTCAAAGCAAGGACACTGCGCACCCAGAGCAAGCGGCAGCACACACACTGCCAGCCCCTGCTTCCCCAGGCAGCTCCCCTCAAAGGCAAACTCCCTTGGTGCAGCCGGTTTTTGAAGTGCTTCCTTGAGCAATTGATCACTTATGATCCTTTCAGCGAGCATAATTAACTATAGGAAAATGTCATCTATTTATGTGCATTAATGGGAACTAACACTGTCTGGAGAATATATGGTGAGATGACACATCCCAGAGCCGTATTCATTTCCTTTCTGAGCAAGGGGGGCACATAAATGGGTTTTATTTGTTTTCTTCTTTACTGGTTAGTCTTTATAGAAATTTGGCCTTTCTCCCCATGAATTTGCATTTCCTTACCTCCCCCAAAATTGCAAAGTCTGACTGATTATAAAGGTTAATTATTATCATGTAGACAGAAAGCTACTAAAAATATGACAGAGACTTCATTACCAGCTCCCCATTACCAGAGCCAACCTCAAAACCTGGCTTTGCCTCCCAAGTTCTCATGGGTGCTGCCCGGTTGCAGGCAGAGACAGCTTCCTTCACTAGAAAATGTTTCTCAGTTTGTCTTCCACAGATCACTCAGAGCAGGTAAATCCCTCACAGGGCTCTGTGACTGATGGTTAAGGACTCAGCCTTGCTGCCAGAGGGCTTTGGGTTACAGCAGGGAGGGAAAGCACTGGGGCTGCGTGTGAAGACACCTGAGAAACTGAACCTGAATGCTTTGATTGCAGGTATAATGTTGGGAAGAATGGGGAACAGTGGTGTCCCTTTGGTCAGCTTTTGCCAGTGTTTGAACGAATCTGTCATGAAGATAGTGGCAGTTGCTGTTTGGTAAGTATCTGTTTCACTAAGAAAATATTTTTTAAAAAGAGTAAGAACATTTCAACAGAAGAAAATGCACAGAAATCTCACAAATTTATTTCCAGGGGAATAAATGAGGGTGAGCAACCCTTAATTTTGCAGGGCCTCAGCAATTGAGGATGCACGTACATCTGTCCCTGGTCTGTACTATCCTTTTGCCGGGGCACCCTCTGTGTTACTCCCAAATACCAGAACATGCTATAGCTGGGTGGGATGTGCTGTACGCCCCAAGGGCACTGCCAATCCCCGGCCATGCCAAGAGGGATTATAGCCACCCAGCCCACACAAGGGAGAATCATGATGGGATGCTCCAGCCATACTTCCATCCCTTCCAGCACTGCTGCAGACCCAGCCAGACCTGCCAACGCACCTGCCCCAAAGATCAGAGGAGCAGCAGGGGGCTGCCAGCCACAAGAGCTATCAGCTTAGCACCTTCTCCCCTCTTCAGGATGTCCCCCAGAGTGGCTCAGCCTGGTGTGAGGCAGGGAATCACTACCAGCACTCAGCCTCTCTTTCCAGCTACACGGCCCAGTCTGACTGAGCTGGGTTAGGGAATGATCGCTTGGGTGGATACAACAAAGGAGGTAGTTTATTTTTGCAGAAATGAGGAAGTAGTGTCAAGTCTCTGGAGATGGCACAGCTGCAAGTGGAAAATGGCTGGATGCCCCCAGAAGTTTGGGGGTTTTTTTTAATCTAAAGCTTTTTGGTGTCCATGGCTTTGTACGTAGCTGCGCACGGAAGCACAACAGTTTTGATAAAGCCCCTGTCCAGAGTGGATTCAGAAACTAACAGTCCTTCTGCCTATTTATCTGCCTCAAATCAAACCCCCAGGCAGTCCAAGAGCATGTCTAATGCATGTTGGTGTTTCTCCTCTGTCTTCCAAAGGCAACATAAACGTTTACTTAAGAGCTTCCAATGAAAATCCAAGAACAGTTACATGAGCACAAACACATGAGAGGAGTTTAGGATTCATTCCCTCTCTTCCCAGTAATTTACCTGCCTGAAGCTAGAAAGTCAGAGCTGCCTTCAGAACCAAAACATTTTAAAGTCATTCCTTGCCAGCACCATAACCTCAGCTGTGCTGAGGGGGACCCCACAAAAAAAACTGTTCAGCCCAGTGCTCTGGGCACCCTCCTGTCATATGGAGACAGAAGAGCCAAACCCGGACAGTGCTGTTACTGCACTGCCACTGGAAGGAGCTGCCAGCTCTTACTGGGTGATGGAAGGGAGCTGTCTCCTCATAATGACTGTCTTTCTTTTTGCTCAGGTATTTTCCATTTGGAATTGTGTTCCTAATAGCTGGCAAAATCTTAGAAATGGATGACCCCTCGGCCATTGGGAAGAAGCTAGGTTTCTATGCCATTACGGTGGTGTGCGGCCTGGTGGTGCACGGGCTGTTTATTCTGCCAATGATGTACTTCTTCATCACCAAGAAGAATCCCATTGTCTTCATCAGAGGGATCCTTCAAGCCTTGCTCATTGCTCTGGCCACATCCTCCAGGTATTACAAAGTTTCTAGACAGATCCAATAAAATACTTGCTAGATCCTTACTACAGCTGCCTCTTGGGAAGAGCACACTGTTGTTGCAGCGGAGCAGATCTCTATCTGAACAACGGTCTCTGTCCAATTCACTGGTATAAATTTAAAAAATATGTGTCTCAACATTTGGAAGTTATGTGGGAGCCACTGGACAATACTGTTTTTCACATTGTTTTCCCTTGGTTTAAAAAATATTGGACAAAACCATTTTTTTCATAGAGGACTAGAAAGGAAATAAGTTCTTTTTCCATATAAAAAATATCGTGCTTCTACAAAGTTAATGTATATGAGGGACATGCAGTTTGTCCAGACCTCATTTTTGGTATTAGTGGGGAACCTCCTATTTCAGTCCTGTGGAAACATTTTATAATTTCTACTCATCTTAGTCTTTGTCTCTTGGTACATTAAGAAAAGACTGTGGTTGCAAGCTATTGTGCAGCATTGGGAAAGTATTTAACTGTTCTGCTCAAGGAATAATTTTTTTTGCACCCTTTTAGGGAAGATATACAATGAGTTTTAACCATAGCTGAACAAAGGTACAGTGAAAATAGGAACCAGCTTGTGAACAGGCTATGAAAATGACTCCCAGCAGGGATAAAATGGTGCATGAGATGTGCTTGAAAGGTCTGGAACTGCCTTGCATGAAGCAGAGACAAGAATGACAATGAAAATAACATTTCTGTGTAGCCAATATGACAACACAGTTTCATGGCATCTGTGGCTGAAGGAATGTAGAGGATTAAAAGAAAGGGGAGGAGGGAATTATTATTTCAGTATGGAAGGCATTGCATTTCCACTGTGACATTTTACAAGGTGTTTTCATTTGCTCCAAAATGACCTATAAAGAGCAACATACTGAGAAATACAAAATCAAGAAAAACTACATGGTGGGTGGTGTTTAAACTAACCATGCCTAAATAATTAAGGAAAGCTTTTTTATTAGAATGTAAAAAGTTTGTAGCTTGAGATGTCACCACATCCCCAGATTCAAGCAAGATGGGAATTTTGCACTCAAAGATGTCAATGTTGGAAAAGGCTCATCAGGCTCACATTTGACACACTTGACTATCTGCCCTGCTTCTCTAGGAATTCTCTTTCTGAAGAACTCTATTGCTGACAACTCCGTTTTTTCAACTGTGCCATTCCTTTCATTCTCTTTGTTTTTTTTCCAGAAAGAGATACCTTTCACTAAAAATCTGAGCATTTCTCTTTTTATAAAAAAAAAAAAAAAAACCAACTCTTTCATGAGTATAGATGCCTTTAACAAAGGAGCTTTTATAAAGACTTACAAGATCAGCAGGTGTTTCACCATTTCAAAATCATTACTTTTCTTAATTTTCCATATTATGCATCAACACTGCATTTTGGTTTTTACACCAATTTACAAGTCCTTTGCTGGTCTGGAAACTGAGAGAGAGAGGTGTCTGTCTCTGCTGAGCCTCTCTAAGGGAAACAAAATTTTACTTGAGGTTTTCTTCAGCCCCACCTCCTTACCCCAAGCTGATGTGAGAGTGCCCACTGACAGCAGGGAATACACAGAGAATTCAGCTTTCTCTTAAACCTGTGCTGACTTTGACTCTCCTGGGCTCTGACTCCCAGATAAGACCTTGCCTCTGGGGATATCAAGTGCTTTGAGACAGCACCTTTTCCCTTCAGCTGTGCAAGGAATAATTATTTATAGGCCCAGAGAGGATGTAGTTTGGGAACAGAGCTCTGGCACCAGCTGGCAGCTCAGTCTGTCGCCAGAACCACCAGCAGGACTTGCTACCAGGTTTAGTATCTTTATTGACAGAAGCTAAAGTACCACCAAATTTAAGGTGAGTCCTGAGGAAAAGCTCTGAACGTATGGATTTGGGCCTTGGACATTTTTGGATTTAGCTGTTTGTCCCTCCTTACGAGTGTGTATATTTTGCAAATCCAACACAGGCCCAACATGGTTTCCAATGTTTTTCTGCTCAAATAGCAGTGTCTTGTCTAGAGACAGCTGAACTTTTCACCTTCGTTACACTGAAAAGAATGGATACTGCACATAACTGAGCTGTTGCCAAAAGAACATGCAAAAATAATTGGGGCTGGACAGGAGAGCTGCCTCTCCTGACAGTCAACACATCTGTATTTGGTTAAATAAGACTGCCACAGGGGCATTATATAACACTTGTCATGTGGGTATTGGATTTTCAGATCATCCTAGAGGAGAACAAAGAGTTGATTTTCAGAATACTGATGTGTTTCTTGGAGATGTTTCTGTGTTGGTTCAGGTCTACATCTAAAGATAGAAAGAAAACCACGGGTCAGTGGGCTGATACTCCTTGCAGACAGTCTGCACCTGTGGAAAGCTTGTTTTTAAAGCTAAAGATCAAACTACAAGAAGCAAAACCAGTCTCATTTACAAAACCCAAGAATGTAACACAGGGGAACCTGAAAGCCACTAAGCAGCCATCTGATGGCAATGATTTTACTGAATCTCAACATTATCTCTGCTCATTTCCCCTTAGTGAAAGGTTCTGAACCCCATTCTCAGTCCCCTTGTACTTCTCCAGAAATCCCAGCCACAGCAATATTTTGGTTTTCACCAGTATCAGTGGAGAGGCAGGCGCAGACAAGCAGAGATAAGCAGATCCTTTTCCTTTGGTGCATCCTTTAGGACACAAACGAAGGTGCACAGCTCCTCTTTCCTGCGTCGCTGCGGGGTGCACAGCACGTGCTGCCCTTGCCCACCCTGCTCTGGGGTGTCCAGGCTGCACAGCTGGGGATTTCTGACTCTGCTTTCTTCCCCCCACGCTGCTCCTGATCTTGTCACCTCTTACCACACTGAAAAAGCAGAATTTTGCCTGCAGGCAAAATTCTTTTTGATTGTAGCTTTCCTCATTCCAATGGCAAGAGGGAATTTTGTTTTTCTAGGTCATCTTTCCATATCATTAATGAATTAAAGCAGCATCTTTTCAGTGGTACATCCTATCAAAAGAAGCAATTTTCATCATCTCTGAAGACAAATTATAAACCATGAGTTTTTCAAGGGTTTTGCTGCTTATGAAACACTAAGATCTTGGCTATTGCACAGTGTAAATTAAAGGCAGATTTAGAAATGGGAGATGAGATCAGTTTGCTGATTTTTTGGAGCAAATATTAAAATGCATTTGAATGATAAGATAAACAGAGCAGGCTGAACAGCTGTTCTTCACAGTGACTGGCTGTCCTTGTGGCTCTCACTGGTAAGAGCTTGGCCTGGGCCAGCACTAACTTAAAAACAGTCTCTGCAGCTGCAGCTGCAGCATTTTATCCCAAAATTGAGATAAGGCTCTGAAAATGTATTTTTGATTGTTAGAGTTAATGCTGGGAGAAGATACCTCTTACCTGAAAACTTTGGGTCAGTTTTTAAAAGACTTAACAGATTAAGATCAGTGCTTTAGAGTATTTTTTTCTCCTAATAAATACTAAGTATCAGGTTTTAATGTTACAGCTCCACTGTTTAACACTAGATGAAAGTAGCTTTCAAGAAAGCAAACTTCACCTTGTTTAATGAGAAGGAAAAACTAGACAAATTATTTGATAATTTTTTAAATATTGAAATTATATATTAAACTTACTCCAAAATTACAGTAGGAGCCTTTTTTTCCCCCCTTTGCCTCCTGAGAGTCACCAACAGCCAAAGCCTTAAATAAGATATATATTTTTCTGGTGTGTGCCAGATGATAAGAGTAAAAATGAAACATCATTGGACAACCTCTTCTAGGATGTTCCACATAACTTTTGTCAGCTGTATTCAGGAAAAGTTCATTTATATGAAACAGGTGCTGAAAGGGTAATCAGGGATGTAAAGCAGCAATCTTGTAAGTGAGAGGTTAAAAAGTCTGATTGGGTCAATCCAGGCTGAGAGAAGACAAAGCTGATTTTTAACATTATGTGTTGCAACAGCTGATGGTGCAAGGAGAAATACAGAGAGCACATAAAAGCAAATTTAGTGTAAATTGAGCAGACGACATCTAGATCACAAATCAAATATGAGCAGTGAGTTCGTATTCACTACTAAGGTACAGTGTCATAAATTTGAGTGAGACAATGTAGGAGTTGCCTGTCTAAGAAAGTACAAGACTCCATGACCTGGAAATTTCCTTCCTTTCAATATCTTGCATGTTTTTCATCATCATTGCACTTACATTCTGATAATTTTCTTTATTATCGTAATATTTAACAAACAACAAATACAATGTGTTGTTATGTGCCTTAGAAATGTTACTTCAATCAGCATAAAATTCAAATGAAAGACACACCTGACTCTGTGAGGTAGTGCACAAGTTTAAAAGTTGAATTCTTGCAAACACAGAGTCACAAAATCTGCTTACAACAATGGAAATAGATACAGATTTTGCTGGTTGTGCCATTGGAATCATGAGATTGTTTTGCACAATATTTCTCACATCTCAACCAAATTTGAACATGTCAATCAGTTAAAATTTGCACATTTGACAGCTCAGCTCTCCGCCCTCAGAACAGGCAGACACTTAAGTTTAATATTCTGTATGTCAGAGTGTGGGCAAGGCGGGAAGGACTTGTAAGATTACCTTTTTGTCCTCATTTGCATCCAAAGAAATTAGACAGGGTTTTGTTACAGAAAAGCCAAATATCTGAGGGAAGACTCTCTTTAAAAACAAGTACCTCTCCACAACTGAGCAGCTGCAGAAAAGGGAGACAATAAATAATAAGTTAAATTGTTTCTTGGCCATGCCTACAGATAGAACAGCTAGAAATGCTACTGAGTCTGCTCCTAGTTGCAATTACACCAGGGCTTTCAGTTCTACATTATTTGTGAGCCACATCCTCTTCTTTTATGAACATTTTGTGGTAAACAAGACACGGAGAATTTCAGTCATTCACAAATGACTGTGTGAAAAATGACAGGCATGCCCAAGAGAGAAATGACATCTCATGAGCAGCTTGGGGATTAAGGGGTTATGCTTTGCTGTGTTTGTTTTTCAAAGTAAATATTGACTAAATACTAGGACTGCCTGAATTAAAAAGTTTAATATACCCCAGTTACAGAAGGTAATCAGATTTCCATTGCTTTCTTGCCTTTCCAGCATATTTATATACTTAGAGAAATTTGGTCTGGATTTTCAGGCAGTGACTGCCAGTTTGTAGTAAATCATTCAGCAGTCAGATTTCATAAAGTTATAGAAAACAGAGATATCACAATGAAAACATAGCCTTGTCTTTTTTCTTTTTTGTTTCCATTGCAGGAAGTTACTTTTCCTTTCCAAACACTTTCCTCGAACAACAGCTTGCACAAACACAAAATGATAACTCCTACTCATGGAAACATTTTGCTTAGGCATTCCTGCAAACTTGGGGTTGTGATTTCAGAGTTTTTGGAATCCCTCTGTGCTTTTATAGGACATTTGCAACCACTGAGAAAGAATTTGCAGATCCAATGTGTTATCTTCAATTAAGAACAGCTAATGGTCATTATAAGATGTAGGTATTGGAGCCACATTGTGATGTGAGGGTCACAACACACGGTGACAGAGCAACCTGAACTGCCAAACCAAGGGAAAGACACCTGGATTTCCTGTCTCAGGGCGTGTAAATCACATGAGAACAGGACATTGAAGACCACAGTGTCACCATACCAATATTTCCCCTGTAACTATCTTTTCAAAGAGGTAACTTTGGAATAATTTTGAAGAAGTTTGCTATATTACATCTATTTAAATAGTCTCAGATACTGAGCAGTGTACTAAAATTGGTATAATAACAAGGAAAATATTTTGCCATTTGTATATTTTCTTCAGTGGTGTTACTTATTTTCCATACAAACGGATGTGCCATAAAAAATACCCCCTCACTCATTTGAATGCAGTTTCATTACTTGTGACAGTGAATGTGACACCGCACGGTAAGATGCAGAATGTTACCAAAAGGCTGATAAAATATACAAATAAACATATTTCAGTGTGTTATTATTTAAAAACGTGTGCCTCTTATTAAAAATGAAAAAATATATGGCCATATAGTATTTTGTTAATTGTCTCAGTTAACAAAAACAAAAATCAGAAATATTTTTTAGGGTATGAAATCACAAGTTAGAGTTTTGAAGGGATCAACCTGAATTTAAAATAAATACCTGCCAAATGGTCTTACACCATTCCATTCTATTCCACACACACACATTATATGACCTGCAGTTACGTGGTTGTTATATGATCACAAAAAGGACGTGGGCGGAACTGTCCCAGAGAGAAAATGGGATTTTATATTCCTGAATACAGACGTTTTGTCTGCAACTTTTATTTTCTGGCTGCTGTTGATAAGATCTTTGTCTAACCTCTTGCAGAAATAAAAAATTGTTCACATATGAGGTAGGCCTGGAAGAAAACATTTTTAGACACCATGAGTGTACAACGGTTTTCAGAGACTTTAGTAACAAGTTGCACAGGGTGTTGTTCCCTTTTCTTGTATTTGAGTGTACAACACTGCCTCTGTGGGATTTCTGTCCCCTTGCTTCTGAAACAGGGAGAGAGAGAAAAATATTTCTAACTTCGGGGAGGAAAATTAGCACTAGCTCCAACATTTATGCATGTAACTGTCTTTATCCTCCGTCAAGCAAAGGTGTTACCTGGCAGGTGAGTCGTGTGCACAGCAAGGAGCGAGAAGCTCGGACAGTTGTGTGAAACTTCCCCTGCCAGGACAAGGTTTGCTACAATTCATTCCTTCCCCAGAAACAAAAATAACCCAATGTGTGCTTCTGTGCTGTTGTGCAGCTCAGCCACTCTGCCTATCACTTTCAAGTGCTTGCTGGAGAACAACCACGTGGACAGGAGGATTGCGCGGTTCGTGCTGCCCGTGGGAGCCACCATCAACATGGACGGGACGGCGCTGTACGAGGCGGTGGCCGCCATCTTCATCGCCCAAGTGAACAACTACGAGCTGGACTTTGGGCAGATCATTACCATAAGGTACAAACCACAAATTCCACGTGCTGGGGTTTGCTCGTCTGCATAGACTCGTGGAATACGCTGAGTTGGAAGGGGCCCATCGGGGTCATTGTCTTGTTGAGTCTGAGGCACAACTCTTTTATGTAGCCATGTTCAGAACAAAACTCATCTTTGCTGTTATCGAAGGATGCATCCCTCATAGAAGGGTTGTTTCCAAGTAACGCAGAGATCAGGGACTGCTCAAGGAGAAATTGTGCTAGTCCTGTTCAATAGCTGCATGTGGACACCAGGAAATGTGCTTCTGTTTGACGATAAATGCCGAATTTTTGCTTTTGGGCAACCCATTGATCACTTCCAGAATTGGAACATTTTATTATTATTGGTGTTTAAAACACTGTTTTAAACTTCACAACTGTTTTCAACTTGAAGTCTGATTGGTGTCTTCAAGTGAAAGGAAAAGGTTGAAAAGTTGCAAAACTGGAAGTCTTATATCAAGTAACAGGGAATAGTGTGTGCTGGGAAGATCTTGCAGGATTAGGTGAAGAGGGAAGGAGGACAGATGCTACTATCAGGGCAGGTTTTCATGAAGATGTCAGATCACTCAGACATTTTTTAATTGTCTTCTCTGCTGCTTGTTAAAGCAGAAAACTTCATAAACAACCATGCTCTCAGTGGGTAGAGAGTGTTATAGTTGTGTATTCCATCCTTGAAAGGTCTGTAATGGATCCAAAACATTAGAAGATCCAGCTGAACAATTACTGCCAGAATAACTCCAGTGACTGCCAAAGAATTCCTCAGGGACTGAAACCTGCAGGTTTCCAGCAGGGAACAAATGATTATAAAAACATTCCTCACAGTCAGAGCTTTGTGCAATGTATTTGAGATACGCTTAACTACCCACCCACTGACCTCACCACTGCCCCATTTACACTGCTGGGCCTTGCCCATCTTCTCCTGGACTTGAAAACCTTCATGACAAGAAGAGGAGAGTCCTGAAACTAAGCCCAGATGACAGCTGAGGTTTGCGGATGGGCTTCTGGTGAGGCCTGGTTGGACTACAAAAAGAAGAAATAAATTGTGCCCATATGAGCTCTTGCTTCAGGCTTGCACTCTGGAAAGCGTTGGAATGAGCCTGTGCTAAAATTTAGTCTTTTGTGATTTGGAATTTCAAGATTTTTTTAGCATGCGATGCTAAAATATGGCCCAGAGCATGAGCAGACATTACACACACTTTGAAGTAAAGAATAGTAATTTTAAAAATGAAGGAGAAGAAGAGTGATAGTAAATGGAAAGAATGTAAGCTCTAACCTTTCCTTAGCAGAACCCCCTTTTATCTCTTTATTTTTACCTCTCATATTAAGTGCTAGTACATAAGGACCAGACAGAAGTAAAACAGTAGAATGAAAATACAAGCAAAGATTGGAAAAAATCCAAGAAAAGAAAAAAATACTCACAAATGAGGAAGCTAAAAAGGAAATCATGGTGGACACAGTACCGTCAATAACGTAATACAAAT
The DNA here is from genome assembly GCA_013398955.1 of Callaeas wilsoni. Taxonomy (NCBI): domain Eukaryota; kingdom Metazoa; phylum Chordata; class Aves; order Passeriformes; family Callaeidae; genus Callaeas; species Callaeas wilsoni. Next base: position 40,398 of record VWPU01003290.1, on the reverse strand, counting down.
TCTAACTGTATTCTACTGGCTAAACCTACACCAGATCTTGATACTTTAGGACCTGGAGATTTAAAATCCAAATAATTTTGAATGCCAGGATATTTTTGCCAGAGGGAAAAAATTGTTAGACAAATAATCAGTTTACTTTTCTCACTGTTTATAAAATCCACATTGACAGTTTCTATCAATGCAAACATTGATGTAGCAGAGAAAAGAGTAAAGATCGTATTTCCAGCAACTGATCATCTTACAGAAAGAAACATCTACACTAAGGTAAAGATGGAATGGAATAGCAGATGAGCTTGCTTGTAAAATCTTAGTTAAACATTCCTGGTTTTGCTCCCAATTATATCCTGAGACTCTGTGGCCTGATTTAAGAGGCAGAAGCGGTCCTGATCAGACCGCCAGTTCATAGCACTAACTGGAGAGCCTTTTAGTGTTCATTATAGTTATCTCTTACTCAGCTACTGAGCTTGTACTGTCCCTTCCTATCTATGATCTAATACAATATTATTAGGATATTACAATATTATTACAATATTATTACAATATTATTAGGACAAGTTAACTTTTGCAAAATGTAGTTTTAAGTCTTTCCCCTTCCCTATCACATCCACGGGCTAATGTATTTTTTCATTGCAGAGAAGGGCTCTAGTTAGAAATACTGCTGCTGCTGTACTGGTACGCTGTACAGCTGTAAGCAAGGGCCTGGATATCCCTGTGTTTCAGTTTCCATATGGGTGAATACCGTTATCCTCATTTTCCATAGCAGGTTAGTGAGACTGCTTGCCAAAAGCTCTGACATTCTTGACTGATGAATGCAGAGGATTATCAGTGTAAATGCTTACTGTCATCCTTTTACAACTGTCAACATTTGTTTTTTGTCATTCTGCTGGATGGCCTAGCTCTTGGAAGTCGCTAGTTGGGTGGAAATGAATATATCCAGTCACTTTTGCTCCTGGAAAAAGGAATTAAATCCCTCCCTTAAAAATAACATTATGAAAAAATGTTAAGCCTGCCAGGTCTACTCTTGCCCTAGTCTCCCATTCATTTCTGCTTGCCTGGCTGAAAAAATGGTATGAAGGTCAAGTAAAAATACTTTCCAGAAACTGAAGATGTACAGTCACATTCACGCTTACTTCACATTTAGATCCAAGTATGCAAAGCCATGTGCTGTGCAGGAGCTTCACCTCTTTACCCTTGGCCTAACCCTTGAGATGGACTGGCAGTGAAGGCCCCAGGCAGGGCCAGCTGCGGACTTGCCTGGCACAGGAGCTGCCCGTGGTGACTCACAGGTGTCTGCTGGCAGCTCGGCTGCCGAGGAGAAGCAGCAATGAGTGGGGCTGGCGGACTCCTGGCACACAGTGCTGGGTGGTGCCGTGACCCACGAGAAGCTGGCCTAACTCAGAGAGGCCCACGGCCTGGCTGGCCCCTCTGCTCTGCCCCTTTGATACTGAGAGAGAACAGAACTGCCCCACCAGTGCCAAGGCTGCAAAGGCCGAGGGTGAGAATTTAGCCGTGGGCAGACAGTTTGGCCTGTTCTCGCTGTCTCACCTGATTCTGTCCACAACACACTGGCACTTCCATGCAGTGGCTTGTGTAAGAGAAAGGCTTAGAAACGTGGTGTTGTTTCTTCCAGAAAGTTAAGCTTGTTCCTTTATTTCTTTGTTAAAGTATCACAGCAACAGCTGCCAGCATAGGTGCTGCAGGCATCCCACAGGCTGGCCTGGTGACGATGGTCATTGTTCTCACCTCGGTGGGGCTCCCGACAGATGACATCACATTGATTATTGCCGTGGACTGGGCACTGTAAGTAACACAAAGCTCTTGAGGCTTCCATGGTGGCAACTTTGCTAAAAAGGCAAATGGTCTCCAGGGGTACAGTAATACAGATATATATATATATATAAAAGGCATAGGAAGTGATTATGTAATTTGAAATGGTGCTAATGTGGCCTCAGATAAAAAACTCTGCTGATATGAACATTACATTGAAAAAGACAGACAAATGAGAGGGTCTAGATGAGTCTTGGAAATATGCCTTGTGTGGAAAGGCTGAAGAAGTGGAGTTCATTTAGTGTAAAATCAGAGCTTGAAAGCACAGTTTTTTACATAGACAAGATTGTCCAGAAGAGAACATTGATCAATCCTCACATTTACAGGGAGGGAGGATGAAGAAGTAGAACAAAGTACCTACCTCAAGTCAGATCCCAAAAAGACCTGAGAACTGCTTTTATCCAGGACAGTCAGGCAGTGGAAGTGGCTGCACCCAGCCGGGTTGGATGATGATCTTCAAGACAATTTTGAAGGTTGGGCCAGACAAATGTGCTTAAGGTGCAACTGTGGCATCTTGCCTTGGACAAGGATAAGGGGCCAACATTCTTAGGAAACATGGTTTGCCTGCACTCTGCTTATCAGCCCACTGACATTTCAAGGCCATCATCTCAGTGTAGTGAAGCACTCTGCAAGAGGCCTGAGCCACTGCTAAAGGCAGCAAGTACCACTGGCACCACTGGCACCACTGGCACATGGCCCACAAGAGCCATGACAGCACGGTGATGGTGTGTGCTGTGCACGGCCACTGCTGCTGCAACCCCAACACAGTCAGCCTGAGTTAGCACCAATAACATCTTCCTTTCACCACGGATCCTGATGCAATTCTATGCACCCTGATTTCAGTGCTAAATACGCAGCAGCTGCTTGCAGCCCCCAGTTTTGCAAGTGCAGCCATTCTGTGGAGAGGGCACTTCGCTGCATCACTAACCAGGGGGGAGTTAACAGCACAGGCTGGGGCTGAAACAAAACACTCGGGATGAAAGGGATTTCTATCACCCATGAGAAGAGTCGCTTTAAAAATTCATAAGGAGTGGTTTATTGATTAATCAATCAATTTTGAATAGTCTAGGAAGATGAATCATAAAATACTGGTCCCTAGCTCATTAGCATGTCAGTTAACTGGGTAACTAGCACATGCATACACAAGGAAATGTTCAAGTTATTTTTATTTAAGCTATATAAAATATATCTCCTTTAATACGAGGAGTGTTATTACATCAAGGTTCTGGGTAAAAATGCGTTACAAGTCCATTCTGTTATATATCCTATTTTATTCAACTTTTAGCCACCTATTTTTTTGTACAAAGAATTGTGAGAAAAAAAAATTTCCTGTTCAGTGTAAGAGAATATTATTATTATTATTATTATTAGCATTAATAGGAGCCCTGAACCTTGTGTTATATGAATATTTTAAGACTGTATTACAAAAGCCTTTTCCCTCTATATTGCTCAGTTTTTGCCCAGCTCTTGCAACATCAACATTTCATTGTTTTTCCAGTAAGCCTTCCAGTATACATGGGAATTATTCTTTTTGTCTTACACAACTTTTCAAAACAACAGAGAAAAACTTTTCAGGCTATAGTTCCAGATGGTATGAAAAAGTGAGTAAGGAATAGATCCAATTTTCTGTCTTTTGCAGATGACCTTTCAAACAAAAAGTGTATTTCTGTATTTCGGCATTTGGTGGTTTCAAGAGCCTGCAGATGCAAAGTGTCAACGTGGTTGACATGATGAATATTTTCAGTATTAGTTTTGGAAGTACTGCAATATGAAGAATGCTTAAAGAAGGCTGGTTAGATGATCTCACGAGACTGAAATACCCATTACAATGCACTGCAGGTATTACAACTCTCTTAGGTACCCATGACATGTATGTGACCTTCACACCTTTAGCTAGTGCTTAGAGACATAAAGAAGAAAATCAAACTGTTTCCCAGCTCATTTATTAAACGCAAGGTAAAAGTTTTGCATCTTTAATAATATAATCTACAGCTCAAATACCACTGCAACACCTGACTCACATGTTTGCACTGAGAGAAACGCCACCAGCAGCAGGCTGGCCTCTCAGTGGAGAAATGTCACTGGTGTGTGCTGTGGTTCTGCTCACGCGTAGTGCAGACTGCTCCATACACTCAGAACACGGAACACAAACGGTCAGACAATGTGCCAGGCAGTAACTCTTTTTAAGAGTTTCAGTGTTGAGCACGGTTTTCTTGGAAAAATCCTGTTTTTAGAAAAGATGCTTATCAGAGCTCAAAAGGGAGTGCAAACTCTTGAGCTCTGCTCATACAATGTCTCCTTTACTACAGCTGACTTGTTGCACAATCCAAAATTCACAACACTGGATATCTTTCCAAGAATCACTATTTGATAATCAAGCAAGGAAAAAAGTCAGTGTGTAACAGGAACTTTTATCAGTAGGTGCTGTAATTGCTTTGCTTCCCTGTTCTTGTGGACATTTTCTTCAAGGCAAAACCCAAAACCAGAACAGCAGGAATTAAAACAATGGATTGAGCAAACAAGTGTAGGACTGGGTCCTGGAGTCAACACCATGTCTAGGTGTAGGCTGTGGAATATTATTGCTGAAGTTACTTGCAGTTGCACGTACAATTTGGGTAACTCCACACACAAATAAGCTTTTATGCAGGAACTTTCATGATAATTAAGCGGCAACTGCATAAACATTTATTTGCACTGAGTACCTGCCTAAAATAGCTGGGGAAAAAAAAAAAGCACAGACTTTCAATTCTTTTCTATATTAAGATACAGGATCAGAAATCTGGGCAGTGTTGATATTGGACTGTCACTGACTTTAATAAGCCAAACATCTGGAGATTTCTGAACCTCCATTTTATAACCTACACTTGTAAATTAAGTTACTAATATGACAGAGTTTTCAGATGTATATGTTTTTCTTGGAAAAGATGTGATGTATTTCAGACTTAGAAGCTATATCATCTATTTGAAATCCCATCAATTTTAACTAATATGTTCCAGGATGATTCAAGTGTAACACTTGTCTTTGACAGCCAGTTACTTTTGTCCGTCTACGGTCTGTATTTTAATAGATTTATTTTTTAGACAGTGAGTAGAAGGTATAAATACGGAAGAAATCCCGTAAGTGAATAAATGAAAATTAGTTAAACTATATATATACAAAATATTGTCAAGCATACGAATTTAAATTGGAAAAGGTAACTGAAAATGAAGAGTCTTTAAGATCTTCTGCATAGTCAGCATAAGAGCCAAAGTCACCACAGGTTTTACAGGAATTAACATTATTTAAATATGGTCCGGAGCTGCTTGGTTTGTGGGCGTAGTTACAGAGCAATCTTCTGAATTGGTTTGATTGTGTCCTGCCCATTCTACCAATACAATAACCTTCTTAAGCAGCACTTTGGTTGCTGAGCCATGATCACTAATATAAGGGACTGGTTGTGCTGGCTAACCTCTGCTTTTATTGCACTCAGACATTTGCAGCACCAGTCTCCAAACCAGGCCCTATTGCTGGACCTTAACGTATAAACTGGGACAGAAATGCAGTTGTGATGTGCTCTTCCACCTTTTCAGTGCTGGATCAGCTTGCCTCTCTAGGGGCACACAGCTGCTCCACGGAGCTCAGTTACACAACGAAGTGTGTGGCAGCACAGCACAGCAAGCTCAGGAAAGGCTGGAAAACCCAACTGAGCTGCTCAATAACAAAAGGATGCTTGATACCAAACTTCTTAACACTTCTAAACATTTTAGCTCATAAAAACAGGAAAACTGGCCTTCAGCCATAATTATGGCTGATGGAGGCACAGGAATTTACCCAAAGAGCCAACAACTTACCATTACTGTTTCATTTTCCAGAGACAGGTTTAGAACAATGATCAATGTCCTGGGGGATGCGCTGGCTGCTGGGATCATGGCCCACATCTGCCGGAAGGAGTTTATCAAGGATGGTGACGAGGTAACCACGCTGTGAGCCAGGGCGTGCCAGGGTGTGCCAGGGTGTGCCAGGGTGCGCCAGGGCGTGCCAGGGTGTGCTGTATCATGGCAAAGAACCTGCAAGCTCCACATTTGGTTCCTCCAGTTTATGAAAGCTGTTTCAGGGAGACGTCAGAATTGGGCAACGTGCTGCTCAGCACATGGGGTGGGGGGATCTTTTTCCATGAGGTCATGTGAAAAGCCACTCGAGTTCAGAGCTTGGCAGCCAGCTGTGTCTGGCACACGGGGGATGGGAGCAGGAGAAGCAGCTGTGCTGCCCTGCAAATGCACGAGATGCTGGGACTGTGAGTCCCACACTCAGCACCCAGGTTCTGTCTGACCAGTAATTTGTCCTTCTAGAAGTGTGACCAGCAACAGAGCAGGGTGACAAACGTCCTTGCCTACCTGTGTGTAGGGGGAGGTAAAGCTATCTATGAGTGTGTATATGCATAATCAATGAGCACACATCAAAAGCAACTACCTTGGGCATTGCGAGCCCCTGAGTCAGCCTAATCTGAAGTCACCCTTGCAATAATTTTTTTTTCCAGATTAGCACAAGCACATGACTCCATTCTAGACTTCATTCTCAGACATCTTCATGCCTTCTACATTTAATACAAGTCCTTCCTTACATCTTTGTTTTTCCTCCTCTGCCTCTTATTTCGTACATCACACATACCTCTGTATTCTGCCCCTGCCTCCTTCCACTCCTGTGCATTTTCTCCTTCCTCTCTGGCATGCATCATTCAGTCCTTCCTTGTAACAGGAACTCCTCATGTCCTTCCTTCAATCCTTGACAAAGGAGATTCCTAGTTCCATGGGCCCATCAGATTTGGAGGTGCTAATCTCCAACCATTTTAGCTCATGGCAGACTCTCATTACCTTTCTTCCACAAAGGCAGAATAGTTCACGCAGGAACATTTCTTTATCAGGACTAATTTTCACAAGGCATGTTTAATTTCTGTGCATCATCTGTAGTATTCCACACAAATAGCAAAGTTTTGTTTCTATAATTACTTCTCTCATTCTACAATCTTTCTGGTCAATCCCATTCTCATGCCTTTATGCAACATTCATTTAAAATTCCTGCTCTTTCAAGCTGTATGTAGAAAGACAGGCAGTGTCCTCTGAGGTGCTTAGCACCTGCAGTAATTCCTGATGACAAGATTAGGCCTGACTACAGGGGCTACACATGCAGCTACCTACAAAACCCCTAAAATACAACCTGTGGGTAAGGTACATCATCCATTACAAAGCCAGAAGCGCAGGCTGAGCTCCTGCATAACTCGGGCCTCCTGACATTTCACTGCTCTATTTAGAACTCAGTCAGAACTTAAGAAGAGATGTTTCAGTAATATAAAATCCCTCCTGAGGGATTATTTAGTCATCTGTGACGAGATTTTTCTTTGAATCATGCTCTGTAACGGTATTAAAATATACTGCTAGTCTGCCATACATTTTGGCTGCATAATTTGTGCAGTTAGTAATGTATACCCAAAGGCCATATTTTCTCAGCTGCAAGCCCACCTCTCTTCTCTGCCAGTATTTACGTCTTACTTTCCCCATCAGAATCTGGCTTCATTTAAAGAACACTTCAATATTTAACTTATGAATCAGTTAATAAAATCCCCTTTATTTCTTTCAAAACAGAACAAACTGAAGAGACAGGTGTTAGTTTACTGGGTTAGAAGAAAGGCATAAGGCAACAATAAATGGTCTATTTAATTGCACCCAAGAGCAAGCACTGCCCAGAGCTCAGCATAGTAGCCACTGAGAGTCTGTACCTTTTGAAGTGAGCCCTGGAATTCTGGTCTCTACCTACCCTACTTATATCACTTTACCAATGGCAAGCAGCTGTTACCATGAGTGTAAGTTAAATTAGAGTTGTGACAGAATTTGCGTTTTTACACAGACTCCTTCACTTCACGCAGATGGTGCAAAGATGCCTTAGTGTATATGAGAAACAGCTTCTGGAAGTCTATGGAGGCTCTAGATAATCCTGGTGAATGTAAAGCAGCCCACAGGCTTTCCAAGTAAAAATTCCCTTCCTGTTGTATACAGCAATCAGTGGCAGTATTCCAGATCTTAATGCTTTTCACATAGGTGCCATTGATCTGTGAAACTAAGCCTATTAACATCCATCAGATCGTGGCTTACCAGAGAAATGGCTGTGTGAAGACCATGAATGAATCTCGTGGACCAGAAACAGTGAAAGGGTTGCAGCACCATATACCCGTACAAGTGGAGCAAGAAGAAAGTCCTGTGGAGAATCACACTAAGAAATCCAACAGTAAAGACCACTGCACTATTGAAATAAATGAACTAGAAACAAATGTGTGACTGCTACACTCAGAGATATCTCACACCCCAGTGACCTGATACCCAATCTCTACCTCACAGCTGGAAGAAGGACTCTTTGCCTCGAACAGGAAAACGTGGAATTATCGCCACCCTGCTTGTACTGGAGCTAGGAGACCAGCTGTGAACGTCAAGAAAGGCACACAGCTTGCAAGAGACATGGGCTTCTTTAGGTGGAAGATTTTACTACTGAAAAATTAACTAATGGACTACTACTGTTTTATTCTGCACTCACTGACTTCAATATAGTATTTGACATTCCTTTGGCTTCTTTTTTTTAAAAGCTTTTTTGTATTTGACCCTTTTTGATTTTCTAACCAAAGCCTTTTTTTGTGAATCTCAATAATTATGAACACTGTAGAATTTTTGCTATGTGAAAATGTTTCACTAAAATTGCTAAAGATACTAATTTTGTCTAATATTTGCTAAATATAGGGTTTGTGCTTAGTTTTAGAACAGCAGTAAGAAAATCACACTGATTTCCTGATCTCAAAGGGTTACCTCTATTCCTAAATAACAACACAAGCAGAGGGGAAGCGAAGTGTGCATTTGTGCAAGAAAGGGCATTAAGGTAATTGTGATGGGCAGCCTTCAGAGACAGGCAGTCAAGTGTGATACCTAACACAAAGAATTCCTAGGTCACTGCAGAGCACAGTTTGCCTTCCAAGTGCCAGATTTATTAACCTTTTTTTAACCTAACTCTTCAGTTAAGTCAGTTCCATGCACATGCAGTGGCAGAGGCGATGTGAGCTCTACTCCATAAGCACTGGTGCTAACGTGTCCTCTCCTGTAACCTATAGGTTGTTCTACTGTAAATATGTATAAACTCAAAGCTCAAGCTCATGAACCATGTGCTGCGTCCGAAGGGCAGACTGAACACAAACTGGAACCCGAGGAGGCTGAGTTATAATGGGGTTTTGTGAGGAGTTTGCTGTGGAAACTGCCCCATTATTTCTCATAATTCAGTTGACAGTTTCTCCCTTTCCACTGTCTACTGAATCTTTCACTTACAGTAAAATCTGCTGCGTGTGTTTCCAATGTTTGTGATAGAGAACATTTTTAATAAACCTGCCATTTAAAAACAGGCTGTCTGTGCACTTCTACTATTAGTGTCTTCTTATGTCTCTGCTAAAATAGAGAGTGGAAGTGAGGAGACCTTTTGAAAAGCTGGGCTTTGATCCAGAGATTGCATACGAGCTCATACCAATACACTTGACATATTATATTTAGCTACTTGTGGCATAGCAGCTTGAGATACCATGTGCCTGGTATTCTAATATGCTCTTCTCATCCGTAGGGAAAAAATAACCCAGTCAAAAAGGACAATTTCTGTATTAACCAGAAGCAAAAGTGCTTCTTGCATTAGTTCATTGCAGATTCAGTGTATCATTCATTCATGATTAATGGTTTTCCTGGGATGTACATGTTCACCTCTTCTTTAAGGGCTCCTGTTCAGACTATTTCTTATGTCATGCACTAATTAGCTGCCTCAGAGCACTGTAATATAGGTAGTTTAATTATCAAATAGTAAAGCCAGAAAGAAAACACATAGGTCTTCTTTGTCTGTAGTTCCTCAGAAAATATGTATTAATTTGAAAATATGTATTAATTTGAAAATATGTCCAGTTGGTAACTGGACATTTTCCTGATTTGACTCTAGAGTGAAAACAACAAATACAGAACACAAAGAATAGGGAAGAACTGAAATGATTCAGAGCAATTTGCTCCAGAACAAGTCCTGTAAAGGAGCTGCTCTGCAGAGTGTCAGTAGAATGAGTGACTGGGGAGAGCTGAGGCTGGTCTGTGCCTCTCTGAATGGGCAGGAGCACTGCCTGACAAACACATCTGATACTTTTCATCTCAGCAGCATTGGCAGCTCCAGGAGGTCCCCCTCATCCTTCCCCAGCTGTCCATTCCTGCCTGCACTGCTTCCCCTCCTCTCCCAGCTGTACAGACCCAGTTATTTATGAGGCCAGACAAAGAACCAGATGAGAAATATTTTTAATTCAAACCAGTTCACATATGTTTCTAGCACAGCCCTAACAGACAGTTGTGTCAACACAAGTGAAGGGGTGACACAGGGACAAGATCAAGCAGCCAGGGATGAAACAGGGTAAGGGCACATGGACAGGGCAGGATCTCTGCATGCCAACTGTGCCCACAAAGAAAACACAACCGAAAGTTTCAACTGCACCCAGTCAATTACAGCTACATGCAGTGATAGTATAATCCTGCCAGTCATCTATCAGTTTACAATCACTTAGCACAGATAAAAATGGTGAAGAAATAGGCCAAGTAGATCCAAGATTTGGAACAAGTAGTTCCAGACTAAGTGGTTTTGAAGAGTCTACCCACACACCACGCCACTGTGCCAAGCAGAAAGTGCTCCCAGCTTTATCACCACCTTCTTCCCCAGCCACCCAGAACCTTTGGCTAACTACAAAGTGCAAATCCTTTTGCCCCTTGCCTGAGACAGCTTACTCGGTGTGACACTCTTCAGGGCAGTCATGGCTCAAGAGGTCTAAGTCAACTCTGGTGCTTCAGCAGCTTCTACAAGAACTTCAAATGAGGTAAAGCACCAAAGACCAGCAGTCAGTTGTGCTGCTCAAGTCCTACACAACAAGGAAAACCACAATTTTGCTCTCACAGGTAGGTAATGTGGGAGTCTCGTGTGTGAAGGCATACTTTTATGGAATCAACAGGCTGGTTTAAAATCTGCTTTCTGCATTCAAACTCTATTCAAAGAGTGTCCAGTTTTGCTTTGCAAATTGGAAATGCGTTATGATTTTTACATTGAGGTGTTTGGATCTTTAAAACTTGGGGTCTACACCAATATGTGCCTCCCATTCAGCTGGGAGGAAGGCAATGGTCCTGTTTCTCACCTGGCCTTTTTCATTTGTGGTATGAAATGCTGGTGACTAGAGGCCTAAGGCACTTTGGGTCTGGTTCTGGTAAATGTGTGTTGCTCAGTGTATTGTGACCTTGACTGGAGCACCTGACTGCTGCTGCAGCCATTCTGCGCTGAACACAAGACACCACTGTCAGCTGGGGAGAGGCGAATACTGACGTTATGGTAATTCCTGCGGTAACTTTTCCCCCATTCAGCTGTTTTCTGTGTCTCATGGTGTGTGTCGATCGAGCAGCTTGATGCACAGTGCAATTAGACTAGCAGTAGATTCCATAACATATTTGTATGCATGGATCTGTTCACATTTTCCACTTATAATCACACTTCCTTCCAACAAAAATAACAAAGCTGTTGATTATCAAGTTAGAGTGCAAGCTTTGTGTTGGTAAATATGTTTCTCCCACTTTCAGAGCATAAAAACAAACATGTGACCTTTATAGTCTCAAAAATTTATATTAAAAAAATCAATCAGTCGACCAGTCAATCACTTATTACAACAGTTTGCATGGTATAATTTCAAGCATATGTGGAAAGAACGTATTTCTTAACTGGCAACATTCAATCCTATTTTGAAGTTGTCTCCGCCTGCTAAACAGAGAGGGAATGTAGCCAATTGAAGTATTCTAAAGGCACACTGGGGAAGAGTCTTGAGGAGGGAAAGAAGATAATTACGAAGGGTGGTGCATTTTATACAGCCATAGCAGAAAGAATTTGGGAAGTAACCCAAATTAGCACATACTTATCAGAGGCAGTTGTTTTATGCGTGTTAATTTTCAACTCCTTTGATATGATGATGCTACCGAGAGGAAAGAAGCCGCTGCAGATTGTTGTGGCATAAAACATCATTAAAGGCATATTAAAACAGGTTATTGAGGATTTTGCCAATGCCAAGGAAGTTCTGCAGTGTTGAATTGCTGTAATAAATCCTTGTGCAACAATTAGAACTGAGAGAAAGAGACACAACCAGAGCACTTACACATCCCACTGTCTCCCAAGGGCTTTTGGCTGCCAACCCAAATACAGAAGTTTATGGAACAAATACAGTTATTTAGATGCTCTGCTAGTCTTAACTGATTCCACTTAAATGATTTAATTGCAGCTAAGTTTATTTGTGCCACCTGAACACGAATCCTAACATACAAATAAGATGATCTAAATAGTTAAAACATTAACTAGGAGATGCCCACCCTGCTATACCAGCAATTCTAAAGCACTTAGAAAATACAAGAACTCTGTAACATCCCGATTTGATGAGGTGTCCCTTTCAATTCTACAACAAACACTCACTTTAGTCCCTTTTTAACAACAGCAAACTGATTTGTAATACTTTCAAAGCAGACAGAAAGCTTCATCTTCAAGCCAGATGGATAGTCTCGGAAATTACCTCAGTCCTTTCTGTGCTTTCCATAAAAATGAGGTAACTATTAGCAGAAGGTGGTGGATGTGTGCAGACAAAATGTGTAACCTGGGAAATGAACTGATGTGGAAAGCTCAGGCTGCCTTTGATCTCGCCCAACACTAAGCACTCCCGCGCCTGTGCCTCTGCCGAGCACCCAGGTGTGTTTTTCTGTCGCTGCAGCCACCGAGGCAATGAGCAATTGCTGGCTTTCCCCTGCAGGCACTAAGCCGGCTGAGCTCGCAGCCCCACGGCTGAGGACTAAGTACAGGGAGGACAGAAAGCAGTGAAGCTTTTTGTACAGGGATGCTACTGTTGCCTACCTCGCAGTGGGAGAGCGCAGCTTTTTGCAATGATAAATATCTGGCTTTGCTGCATTTGGAAAAGAGGCCCCAGAATAGACACATTTAATGCACCCATTCACTAAGGCCTGAGCTGAAAATGAAAATCATGTATTAAAATTCTCAGTTCAGCCCGGGATTTCACTTACAACTGAGATGAGAGACACTCAAAATTGCATTCCTCACTAACTACTCTGGAGCACACTGATTGATATTCCTGGAATTTATAAGAGGGTTTGTCCCACAAAACCCCAAATGGATTAGATCAATAGAACAGGAAGGGTGGTCACTACTTAAGGTCAGGTTCGTTATTCAAGCAGACTTCCCATGTGATCTCATGGTCAAGTGACCACAAGAATGCAGGGTTTGCTTCCCATATGTAAACAGAGAAAAAGTCCTTTCAAAATCAACGGGGTGGTGCGTGGTAAGGATAAATGAGCTGAAGACTGAGACAGTTACGTAACACAGTAAAGGGGACTCATGATTACCTTGGATTAGCTACTTCTATCTCTCTGGAAGCACTACTCACAATAGTCACAGGAATTGCCAGGCTTCCATTTTAAGCGGCAGAACCTCAGATGTCATCATTTATAAAGCAGCAACAGTTGCATCTCTGTTGCCTAGAAGATGATATATGGGAATGGATTTGGCACGGCTGAGACTTTTGGCAGATTTGTGTCACAGGGTAGTTTAGAAATTTTACAGGCTGTCAGAGTAAAGCCGTAGCAGTCTGTTATTGAGAGCAGTATTTTGGGGAACGAGTACAGAAGGCTTCAGAAAGACAAGACAGGGAGCATGGTAGGTGAAGAGGGAAAACGTTCAATCACTTCTGTAATAGAATCAAACCTTCTTTCTCTGCTGGCTCCACGATGAGACGGTGCCAACAGCTGGAGATGCAGGGAGGGAGCAAGGCACCCCTCTCCTCACAAAGCTCCTGTCCCCACGAGGCCACTAAAGGCAAGTCTGCAGGTACCCACAGGCATCTGACTCCCTTCACAGCTGTCCTTCCTTCCAAACCAGTGTAGAGCATTCACTCCAGTACCAGAACAAGCAAATGTCGTTCCTGAAGAGTTTGCAACTAAATCATTACAAAACTCTACATTTCCCATTCCACTGGAAAGTGCTCAGGTAGGTCACAGTTGTGCTTTTCAGGTTGCATCTCTGGAGGTTTTGTTCTGCAAGGTACAGAGGGTTCTACATCTTTTGCTTTAAAATCAGCCATCTCTCAGCACAAAGAGGTATCTGCATTTCATTTAGGAATTAAATGTATGCTTCTGTGTTTCTGCACACCACTCCAGCTGAAAGCACGGCTTTGACCCACCACATGAACCTCACTGTAGTTAATCGTTGCTTTTGAACTTTCCTAAAAAGGATCTGATATCTGTAGCCCACCATTTGCCACCCCCAAAAAAGTATTTTAATAAGATGGAAAAAGCAGGGGAAGCAAAACAAGAAGTGTTTTATGTTCACAGATATCTCATATTACATCTGCTACAAATACTGCATGGGCTAAATGGCAAAACCAAAAGAAAAACGAGACTGACCTTGAGATGTTTCATTATGATTTCATTGCTTCTAGTGGTTTTATTGGGTTTTACCACTAGGCTATTAAAAACATGTGGAAAGTATACAGAACTAAGTCAAACTGAGCATTTTCAACCCTTCTTCTTTTCCATTTAAATACTTTCTCTAATGAGTTTTCCTGAAAACAAAGTTTAGAGATTTGGGTAGTCTATATTGATAGTTAATCAGTATAATCTTTGTTTTAGAATAAATCATCCAATTTTTTTAATAAAAGAAAAGAATTTCCCTGACATGAATCCTTCCTAAGCACGTATCTGGGAAGGGAGGAATCAGGATGGACAGGAGGGTGTCAGTCCAGCACTGTGGTTGGATCTAGCTCCAGCAGGACATTTTGAAAGGAAGTTTAAAAGCTCTGCAATTGGGAGAATTTCCACAGCTCCTTCTCAACTGTGGTTTCCTCACTGGTGCTGAGCACAGGACTGAGGTACAGCTCCATACCTGACTTTCTGCACAAGCTCTCCAGAGGAAATTTTACAAAAGGTATTAAGAGGTGATCTGCATCTCATTTAGGTCATCCCACAAGTGGGAACAGCCTGGAAGATCCACTTTGGTTGTTTCTGCCTGGTTTGGCATTGGGAGATTCACTTTGGTTCTTCCTACCTGCTGAGCAGAGAGAGTAGGAACAACCAAAGTGAGCCTTGCAGTGCCAAATTATTCGAGTTGTGGATGATGAGGGTGCCTCAGGGGACAGCAACTCAATTCTCTGCAGCACATCAGGGAAGTGCTTTGAGTTTTATTCCACTGCTCCTTTTGCAATAAACAGACCCAAAACGGAGGTCCACGAGGAAGAAGGGGAGATATCTAGAGTGTTATCTAAGTATTTAAAGTTAATTTTAATCCTGCATAAAAAAGTGTATCTTAAAATCTTTTTAAAGCTAATTCCTGTGATGACTGTCAACAAACACACAATTATATCCCAAGTAACAAAATGAGTTTTGTTAATTTCTTGTATGCAACTGGAGTTGAAAATACTGACAATCAATACAAGTTATTATCAGAAGCAACGTTCTCAGCAGTATCATAATCATATGCTAAAAACAGATTCTGGAACTATCATGGGGAAAACTTGAGATAGCCTGTACAACTGTGCATTAAAACAGTCTTTGCCTGATTCAAAACCATTTAAAGAAGGAGTTTATTGATGGACTTTTTAATGTCCTTGGATACTACTGAAGAATTTTTATGGAAATACTTTGTATACTGGATTATTAGAACACATTTATCATCCACTGCCTGCACATATATATCACAGCTGGCTGACTTCACAATAGCAGCATGAATCAGAGCAACAGGGCACACCAATATTTTCCTCACCAACGGCAATGGCGTTCTTTAGGGAATTTACTCACTCTTCTTGTATTAGCAACATAATAAAACAATTACAATGACCTCCATAAATTAATCCCATTAGAGAAGGAAATATTTTGAAAAAATAAAACTAAGCTCATATTATATAAGACTCTATATATGTTTAAGTTTTTCTAATAACTATACCCAAACACAGGAATCAAGACACTAACATTACACTGTAGACTAAAATGCTGTTAAAAATCAGGATTTTGGACTAGATCATAGAAGCTTTCCAAGAGACTGCTTCCCATTGAAAATACTATTTGTAAAATATGTCTTTGTTCTTATTAAATAAGAATAAATTTCCTTAGGTTTTTTTAAGCAAAATTGGCAAAAATGTTAGTGGGCTCAGTTAACATAGTGAGAATCTGCATCATAAATTAAACTCTTATTTACCATCAGGAAACGCTGTCAAGAGACAACAATCGTGAGGTTTCCATCAGACCCCTCCCACCTCCCTGCTCTGCGTGGACCACTGGGGAGCAGAAGAACGGGCAGTGGGGTCCCAGGGAGGAGGATACTTCCCATTCTCATCCACTTTCCTAATGCAGGTCCACAGCCTCACTCCTGTGTGAACCAAACGCCTGCTCAGGAAAAGTTCCCTGGATCTCTCTTGCACAGCAGCAGAAGAGGAGGGGGTTTGGCCACAGATGCCTCATGACCAGCCCTTCCAGCCCAGCTCTTCAGCACCTGCAGGAATTGGAGGATCCCTTCCCCAACTGCCCTTTTAATGTACAGTCCTGCAGGATTTATGAGAGCTCAGATAAATAATCTCCAAGTCCCCAAAGCAGCGATTCTTCTGTTGAACAGATGCAGCAGCTCTTCACCCCGGCAGGGCTGCCTGGCCCAGAGCTCCCGGCGAGGGGGGCAGCTGCCAGCCCCGGGGAGCAGCCCCGCAGGGACCCTGTCCCGCTGCCAGGGACCCTGTCCTGCTGCCAGGGACCCTGTCCCTCTGCCAGGGAGACCGTCCCACTGCCAGGGACCCTGTCCTGCTGCCAGGGACCCTGTCCTGCTGCCAGAGAGACCGTCCCCCTGCCAGGGAGACCGTCCCACTGCCAGGGAGACCGTCCCACTGCCAGGGAGACTGTCCTGCTGCCAGGGAGACTGTCCCACTGCCAGATCTGCAGTCAGTTCCTCAGGAGCTGTCACTGCTCCCCCAAAGGAGGCCTTGGCAGCCTCCCTCTGCCCCACCACGTCCTCCTTCAACTTTCATCCATAGTTTTTCTTTTGGAGGTTTTTCTTTTTTCATAGAATCACAGACTCATTGGGCTGTAAGGGGACCTTGAAGATCATCTAGTTCCAACCCCCTGCCATGGGCAGGGACACGTTGCACTAGACCAGGTTGCTCCAAGCCCCATCCAACTCACCTTGAACACCTCAGAGGATGGGGCAGCCACAGCTTCTCTGGGCAACCTGTGCCAGGGCCTCACAATAAACAATTTTTTCCTAATAAATTTTCACCCTCACAATAAAGAAATTTTTCCTAATATCTAATCTAAACCTACTCTCTTTCAATTTGAGCACATTCCACCTTGTCCTGTCACTATATGCTCTTGTAGATAGTCTTGTCTCATCTTTACTTAAACAAAAAAAAAATTAAATAATTTTTCCTCAGAAAAGCATCTACATACTGCATAAAGCACTTCTTTTTCATTAAACAAAACACTTTGACTCCAGACACCACAGCGTGTGAGCCCTCAAGGCAGGCCAGGACCCTCCTCACCACACCACAGAGGCCTTGACTGCGCCCCTCATCCTCCCTCAGTCCCACACGGTCCCCCCGGAGCTCACCCCTGCTGCCAGCTGAGGCTGGGGACACTGGGATCGTGGTGCTCCTTGCAGAGGGAATCACAGGGTACCATCCTGGCATCGGGAAAGCCTCGGCCTTGTGCCGCCTCCGTGCCCACAGAGGGGCCGCCATGGCTGCGGCCGCTCCTCCCCTCAGAGCCGGCGGGATGGCGCCCGCTCCGCTGTGGGACATCCTTCCCCTTGGGCTCAGGAGGAGCCTGCGGCTGGGTGAGGGTGGGGAGCAGAGGGGAACAGCGTCCCTGGAGCCCCGCTGGCCCCGGCCCCTCACAGCACGCCGTGGAGGCAAAGGGCCTAACTCCATGTGGGGAGGTGAAACCTCTGGGCAAGATACAGCACTCGCAGGCCTTTTCCCCCAGCAATGCCCAAGAAACGAGCCCTGGCGTTATCTGGAGCGGGGCGGTGTGGGGCAGGAGGCGGCAGGGAGCAGGCAGGGAGCCGGGCTGGGTGCCCGAGTCCTCCTGAGGGGATGCCCATGGGGCGAGGATCCTGGAGGAATGGGATGAGGGCGAGAACGGCTGCAGAACGGCCCATCCACATGGCAGACACAGATGGGCTACGTGCCCACCACCTGAAATAAAAGCTCATTATCCAAGTGCTATTTTTGGCACCTGATTAATTCTTTATAGCTCTCAAGCTGCATTTGTACTCCTGTCGCTGTGAAAAATCGTAGCTCGGAAAAATCCCATTTCCCCCCATTTTGTGCAGTATCCTCTGTAATGAGGAAACATGGCTTTTAAAAGAAAAACAGCAAATAAACGCAGACCTCAGTCTGCATACAGACCACACAGGAATACCTAGCATGCGCAAATACATATTTAGGAATAAAATTGCCAACTGAATGTTTTAGACTCCAAGTTTTCACTATTCATACATCTATCTCAGCCTTAAAACCCTTCTATTCTTCTCTTTCACAAATCCAAGCAAATTACAGGAAGAAAGTTACATGAAAGCAATGTTTGTGTTGCCTCTTTGTGGCCCAAGAAAAGGCCAACTTCCCAACTCCCACCTTCACTAAAGGAAATAATAAAATTAGAGCCTGTTCCTGGGTCCTGCTCCATACAAGGTCTGGATTGGACTTCTGGATTATTGGTACCACTCAGAGCCAAAAAATTATGTGGGCTTAGTCCTGTGGACTTCTGATTATTCCTCAAAACCCCTCATGGTGTCTCTCACTCCTTTAAAATAAAGAAACACACCACCATTTTGGTCTGACAGTATCATGTCCAGTGTCATAGGTGCTGATGATACCAGGTACGTGAGGAATAAGGCCTGTGGTTCTCTCTCACCAATCTCTTACAGAACAATCAAAGACTCTTGGAGCATTTGAGGCTTCTCCTGGGTAAGAGTGGTGTTGTTTTTTGGGGGGGTTTTGCTGCTGGAAAACAGCCCCATTTAAAGGACAGACTCAGTGTGTTGTTTTTTGGGGGGGAACTTGGATAAGGGTTTCCTAACTTTACCTGGTCGATACTTTATGCACCTTAAACTGTAGGTGGGTCTCCTTTGGCAAAGGCTGCTGCTTGCTCAAGAAGCTTAACGGTGGATGTATCATCCTGACATTTTGGGCCTGATTCTACAGGTGCTAAAATGAGCCTTCACCCCTGCACTCACTGCATCAGACTCTCAAGGGATTCAAAGAAGTCTGAGGCACCTGACTTTTCACAGAATCATAGTCCAAGGGACAGAAGTTTAAAGACAATAGAACAGTTCTCCATAAAACTGTACAAACCTGCATATTCTCAGCTTTTTCAGGAGTTTAATATATTGGTCTTTTTCACAGAAGACTGGCAGAACTTCCACAGGTGTTTCCTGGAGATAGCTAATTGATTTGAGCTACATTCTGTAGACATTTTACATAGAAATCTAGCCCAGCAGTCAGTTGGAAGGATATTTTATTGCTCAGCTGTATAGATGATAAATGTTTGAGTTTTGCAATTTTCAGGGCTAAGCTTTTACTTTTTCAGGAAGCAGTCTTTCCTTCTATGATTAATGATTGTGTTGAATTGTCTAAGGTAGGGAACAACAGCTTGAAATTACTGTCATGTGCTATGGGAAACCAAAGGGAGAGTGTGGAACTAGATCTCCAGCAGGAAAACAGCTGGTAAAAAATTAAGCCAACTGTGTTTCCAAGTCAATCCTGGAATGCAGTATGCAAAACAACACATGTTCAATCAGAAATCCTCAAAAGAAAAGACCATTTTGTCAAGCAGATTAGCTGCCTCAGATGAAGGACGTTATAAGCAACTAAGAAACTTGTACCTCTGTAGGTCTTCTTTTCCTTGGTTTCCTTATTTTCTATGATTCCAACAGGAGCTGAGAGCACTCAACATCGTAAAATAGAGGAGGCTTTAAGGGAGTATGACAGCAGGCACTGTCTCCAGACTTGAACTACACTAATTTCTTTTGACACTTAATGGTTTTCTCCTAAGACAGCCCACCCTCACTAATCTCTTCTACATCATTAGTCTCACTCCTGACTCTCAGTGTGAACGAGATACACTGTGAAAAATTCTAGCACATACACTAAACTTCATCCTGTCACTCCATCCTCTGATCACACCTTCGGAGACATTCACCCACCTGCCCCATGGGCAAACAACAGCAAGACAGAAACTTTACCAAAGCTCTGGAAGGCAGACATACAGATTTTATATATATATTTTTATATATATTCACAAGAGCAATTGTTTTATCTTAAAACCTTTCTAAACAGGAATATACTGCAGGCTTTGGCAGTAGAGATAAAATATTACGGGATCCAGCCTTATTTTGTTTTTCTCATCCAAATATACACATTGTTATAACAGAGAAATAATTGCATCCAGAATTATTACTGCTGCTTGATGACCAAAATGCCTCATACACTGCTCTGCACATGAAACTACTGCAAATATCCATCTCCCCTGGCCAACAACAGCTTCTTTTGGGTGGAGGAAAAGAAAAGAGGCATAAACATGGTTCACTTAGAATGCAGTGACAAAAATGGCGTTAGAAGGCCTGTGCTCAAAACAGTCCCATATTGTTATTACAGATGGAAACAGTGAGGGAAGAGAAACAGAAGAAACAAAAGCCAGCTTTTGTGAGTTCCAGAGCAATCCCTTATGATCCTGGGTCTTGTATAAGATGATTTGGAAGCTTTGGAAAGGCATTCAGGGTCTCTCCCTGAATAAGGCACTGAAACACACTGTCTTCCATGAGCCTGGCCCAGTGCCATGACAGTTTCTGCGTAATTCATTGCACGTTTTGCTAAGTGTTCTCTGTATATCTATATAGATCTATACACATAGACATATATGTATTTTTCCATATGTTTTCCTGCAAAACAGAAAAATAAAATAAGTTACATAATGGAATACAGAATTCAGAATAAGACAAACATAGTACCTGTTGACATGTCACACATGCCCCAAACTAAAGCAGAGATGCATTGATTTTGAATGTATTCTTAAGTCTGTAGCTATAAATTATTTCTTGTTTAACAAAGTTTTCATATAGCCCAGCCAGGAGGGCTCATGTTTGACTTCCCGAGTACCTTCTGCCCTTTTCAAGCCCCATCATCTTTTAAGCTTATTAGCACTATTCCTAGCAATTCCTTGTGTCATTCTCAGTGACAAAATGTTGATTAGGGACAAAACTATTTTTTTCCCCATTCTTAAGAGTTTAGATCTCTGGAAGTAAAGAGCAGTCCTGAACCTCATCATCTTTGAACATAAGATGCTTAAGAGATGAAGTAAATAGATCACTGCTCTTATGAAAAAAATGCATGTTCTTCAAATATCATTGTCCCTGTATCTTTTTTTTCTGCAGTTGAAAAGAGGTTTAAGTAGAGACATTATTCTTTCCATAAGAAATACACTAAGTGTAGCATTATTTTCCCCCTCAGAGGGGTCAGTGATTTAAATATTGCTTGAGACAGAGTTTGTAAACTTAATGACTCATTTAACAGACACCAGTGGGTTTCATCCTACTTTGTCTAACTTTTTAATCTATTTTCAGCTCATGTCTTTTGCATCAGCAAACTTCACAGGTTTTTTTTTTGCTTTCCTTTTGAAGTAATTGCTTAAAAGTATCATGAAATACCTTTGCACTTTTTGTTATCAGAATTAGTAAACAAGGAGCTGCATCTCTAACTGTGGTGTCTGCTCTGGCTATTAACAGAAGCCAGTAAGAACAGTCCATTGCCTCTGATAAAACAGATTTATACTGTTTCATTTTACAAAATAATGTGTTCTCAACCCTTTTTGATTTGCGATTCCCCATCGTGTTTTAGTGAAAGTCTTTAAGTTCAGGGTTCAGACACTCGCTTGTTATGCTTCAATCATGTGTGTAAATTGGAATTATTTACACAAGAGTCTGAGAACTGGGGCCTTGATTTAACTCAACTACATTTGTTACCTCCCACATGATGGGACTGTGTGAGTTCACATTTTATCTCATTTCTTCTTCCTCTTCCTCCTCCTCATCTTCCATTTCCTCTTCTGAGCCATCCTTATTCTTTGAACTGTTGCTGAATT
Organism: Callaeas wilsoni; assembly: GCA_013398955.1. Classification (NCBI taxonomy): domain Eukaryota; kingdom Metazoa; phylum Chordata; class Aves; order Passeriformes; family Callaeidae; genus Callaeas; species Callaeas wilsoni. The sequence continues at coordinate 18,345 of VWPU01003290.1, read as the reverse complement.
CAAGGTTCCCTTCAATATCCAGTACCTGTAAGTGTTTCAGGTTTTGGAAGGTACTTTCTTTCAGTGCTCCAACTGCAATCTTATTAAACCTTAAACAAACAAAAAGGCACTCCATTAAAATAAACCCATTTTTATATACAACACAGAAATGAGACTAAGAAGAAACCATTCTGCAGCTACTCTACACTGACCCAAGTTACTCTAAGTTTACAGTGACTCACAAAAGCACTCTAGAAGTGCTGACTCCTCTGGATGGGGGAAGAAAAAAAAATCATAATATTGGAATTCCTCCCCCACAAATTCTTTCTCTTGCTATTCTCCTTTCTCCTTCCCAGAGAGGAAAGGCATCTGCTTCACAGCCCACATTTTAAAGTATAACTGATTTTTCATAACATTCTGTGTCATTCCTTGACAGTTTAATTCTTCACCTACAAAACTAAAACCAAAGTATCTCTTTAGAAACAAAGCAATAATTTTTCAGCTGTTATTTGCATTTCCAAGAATACAAATAAACTAATCTAAACTAAATTAATCTGTCACATATACTGGTCTGTTACTCTTGAATATGTTTAAAGTTGTATTCTGTGTAATATTCCATGTGTATATTATTGATTCACAGCACTGCAGTGATTAATGGCCTCCCATTAAAAATACGACTGAGCTTGGGTGGAGTTGCCTCCTGAATATGTTAGCGAAACTGTTTTGCAAATTCCTTTTTTCTTTATATAGAAATATAGAATGTGGTATGTGGTTTCTGGTTCCCATCCAAGCATTCACTAAAATCTCATAAAAGTGAGCAGCTGAATAGACAGACTGCTCTAATTTACACCAGACTTTGTAATTTTATTTGCTTGGTATGGAATCATTCATCCATAAAGGTATGCTCCAGAACTATTCAGAAATACAGGGCAGTTTAGGTGCATGTAGACAAAATAAGACCATATTTAGTCTTGTGCAGCCTAGGCTTTTTGAACATCCATTGGATCAGCTTAGTCAAATATTCTGCAGGGATTCATAAATTACTTCTAATTAATATTTTCAGTAACAGTCCCTCAGATTAAAAAGTCCATCAGATTAAAACTGAATATATTACGGGGACAGATTCACTTCTTGTGGTATAAATCTCTGCTTAAATCAGTTGTTACTGTGAGTTTACATTACATGTAAAAAAAGGCCAGTATTTGTCATCTATAAAAACAAAGTCCTCATCCAACTGACAGAGTGGGAAAAAACCCAGCAAAGCCCCTAAACTGAGTTACGTAACTGCCACAGTTGTAACTTGTCACTTGTTTCTGACAAAGCTATCAAGGGAATACACACAACTCCAAGATTAGTCACACACACCTCACTGGAGGGGGATTTTGTCAAAATCCAGGGCCAACAGACACAGGCAAAGCTGTACTTCTACAAGGAGACTGTAAACTTTTGGCTCACAGCTGAATATTGGAATATGACATCATGTTAAACACCACTTGCCCAGAATTACTGGCATGCCCAATCCATTCTAATAAGCATGGAAAAGACAAGCTCTCTGAAAAGATCTTATTAGGTGTATCCATGACTTTTCTGAGCAGATGAGTATAGTTTTATCACATGCTTGTTCAGAAAGCAAGGATTTTAAATACTGTCTAAAAAGTAAGCAATTATAAAGTGGATGAAGAAGGAAAAAAATCTTGTGTGTTGAAGTGGAAACTTGACCTTACCTGAGGTAAATCCCCTTTATTTTGGGTGTAGATTCAAAAGCATTCTCTGAAACCGTTGTGATCTTGTTATTCTGGAGATACAGATACTCCAGAGATTCTGGCAGGCCTAATGGGATAGATGTCAGCTGGTTTCCAGCCATGTCTAGTGACTGCAAGGAAGAGACAACAAGGAGTCAAATAACTGAATTTAAATATTAGAAACACTACGGAAAGAGATTTAAGTTTGAGGTTATATTTATTATAGAATAAACTAATTTAAACTACCTCTAATTTGCATCAACGTAAGTGTGGCCAAGCCATTTCTACTCTCCTACAGTCCTATTGAGCATCCTGGTTTCACATGATATGTCATGCTGGTTTGTTTCAGAGTTCCAGCATTTCTTTATCTCTGTCCCCAGGCATTAGCCCATGTCTGCTTTAAGTAAATTAAAAACAGGTTGGGTTTCAGATATGCAGGAGAACTCCTTGGCATCTGCTACTGCAAACACTTTTCTGGCTAAGGATGGTGATAGGTACAGTTACACATAAAACCATCTGGAAATATTCTAACATGGAGAATGTATGAAGACAGCAGGACTAAAGGTCACGATAATTTCTCAGATTAATTTTATGCAAGAGAATGGATCAATAGAAATGTTTCGTTATCCTGTTCGTAGTATTTTCACAGCACCAACCTGACACTCACTAGTTACACAGTACTGAAAGCCACACTTCTGCAAACAATTGTCCTCATTCCAGTGTTTTTATTCCTCACATAAAGCCAGTCTGGAAAACAATTATCATAGAACCATTGAATTGTTTAGGTTGGAAAAAAGCTTTAAGATCATTGACTCCAAGTGTTAACCCAGTACTGCCAAGTCCATTGTGTAAATGTCTCGCTCTGCAGTTGCAGTCTCCAGTGACTTCCATGGAAACAGTGTGGACTGAAGCATTTACCAAGCATATGCACAATCAGGTCTTTATGGGATGGTTATTTGACAAATTCACTCCAGTGCACCAACTGAGAAACTCACTTAATGATAAAGAAGGATTTAGGTGGAAACAACCAACAAGAAGCAATGCTGTTCCAAAGAAAAGAAACAGCCATAAACGCCCCATTAGTCCAGCAGAATTTTAAGTCTGTGCTATTATCTGAGCCCTGTTTAATGGGAGTGGGGTTTGCTGTGGGGATGGCCAATGTTTGAGTCAGCAACACCCTACTCTGGCTTGACACTGACTGCAAGGGTGTGATGGTAGAACTAAAGCCCCACAAAGTAGTTGTGAACCAGGACCTTTGAGAAGGAAAGCTCATCATTTCCAACCAACAACTCCAGCTGCATAACAGGGCTCATGACCCATTTTCGCTTGAAAATAAAACAACCTACATTTTATTAAGGTACTGCAGAAAAACAATCTCAGCAGTCTCATTTTCAACAGCATCTTCCTTCCAGACTACTTTGCATGTTAGATATATTTGCATACAAACTCACACACACACACACGTATCAGTGAGGCATCAGACAAATGCAAAAGTTATTATTAAAGCCAGGGACCAAATCTGCAGCTGATGCAAACAGCTCTGCAGACACTGTTTGCATTGCTGATTGACATTAACTGAGAAACAAGCTACTGGTTATTCCCAGACACAAAAGAAAGGGAAACGTTCATATAGATTAACGTCAGGATTGTCTGAAAACACACTGGGGGCCAGTGTGACATATGCTCCGTGTCCTTATCCCTGATCTGCTCTGAGATGTGCACACTTTGCCTGTGCAGTGACCTGACCATATGCACCCTCCGTGGCTGCCATATGACACAGGCAATACCTTTCACTGCAGGAAAGGGGCCGTTGCCTAAAAGGAAATGCAGACAAATCCTTCAGCCAGCGTAACAATTCTGAAAGGTCATTTTGCTCAGCACAAATGTGATTGTTCCTGCCTGCCTTATGGTTTGTATTTAACTTTCTCCAACAATTAAGCAAATGAGAAGACTGCTGATTGAATCCAGACCTCCGAGCTGCTCCCCAGGTGCCTTAGCCAGCTGAGCTGCTAAATCCTACAGCTTGGCTTGTCTGACTCTAAGCTGATGTGGGGGCTTTGAGAATTAAGAGTGTTTTTGTTTATGCATTCCTTCCTCCTGCTGTCTCTATTCAGAGCTGATTTTAAATCTTTTGGGAGACAAGCTATTTGAAAGGCCTAATTTCAGTTTTAATGGCAACATTCACTGCTGTTTTTCTGAAAATATAGGACACTGTCAGGGTTCAGAAACAAAGCTGGCCTGGCCAGCAGTGGAAGGCACCTTCCTCTGGCACAACAGCACATCATTTCTACTCTAGAAACAGAGTGTGTAGCACTTACAATGCAGCCCCAAAACATGATGACCAAGCACATTTAGTATTGGTGCTACATAATTTGATTTAGGCAGACAGACAAGGACATTGGCATCACTAAAACAATTAGAGAAGGTGATGTTTCTACCTGGAGACTGCTGAGTTCTCTCCATGCTCTTGAATAAATTGAATTTACTTTCAGTTTATTGTTGCTCAAATACAGTTCCTGCAGTTTTGTCATCCCAGACAAAGTCCCTTTTGGGATGATGCTTATCTCGTTCTCCTTCAGCCTCAGAACCTGCAAGTTCTTTGGAAAGCCAAAAGGCACCGTGTGGAGATTGTTTCCAGAAAGATCCAGGGACTTTAGCTGCCGCAGTTTACGGAAGGCCTCCCGATGGATCTGGGGACTTGTGAGCTTGTTGTAGCTCAGGTTCAGCTCTTCAAGGAAGTAAGTGGTAGCAAAGTCATTCCTGCTAATCTCCGAGATCTGGTTATGAAGGATCATAAGTGTCTTCACTCGTCGGGGCAGCCCACTGGGGATCCTTTCCAGCATGTTGTTGTACAAGTGGACAGTGTGCAGCTTCTTTAAGCCCTGGAAGGCTAAGGGGTGAATACCTCGGGCTTTTAATTTGTTATTGTGGAGCAGAAGGTACTCCAGGTTCTTAATTTGGGTCAAGACATCTCTGTCAATCACCTTAATTGCATTCTTCTCCAGGTGGAGGAGGACAATGTTTCGAGGTAAACCACTTGGGATTTGTGAGAGGTTATTGCTGGACAAATCCAGGTATTCAAGACTAGACAATTTCCTTGGGAAAGCAGGGAAGAAAACACTTAGATTCTGCAAGGTTTTGAAACAATAACCAGCTTCCTCAAAGATTTCACAATCTTTGCTTTTTACCCAGCACAGCTCCCACTACTGACTGCCCTTTTCTGACTCATGATACGAGCCATGTGGACACCAAAACAGGGAGCTCCCACATTGCCATCAGGGATTTGGACTAGGCACTGCCACCACTCCCCAGCCACACCAGCAAGAGAACATGCCAGAGTCCACAGACACCCAAACTGCCACTGGGCTGAGGCCTGAGATCAGTTTCACAGTCACAGATAGCAACATAGGAGCAATTTCAGTGAACAAATACCACAAGGAAGATGCCATGGGAGCACCACCAGAACACAGAGTTTAGCTCTCGGTTTCACAGAAACAAAACCTGTGCATGAGTAATTTCTGTGTCTCTGAAAGCATTTACTGAAACTGAAAGGCAGGTCTGCCTTCTAGATGATGAAATGTTACCCTTATGAAAAGCAGAAATGCTAACTCAGTGTCCTAGGCTAAGGTAGTGAACTTCTCCTGACCCTCCAGTATTATGGAAGTGAGTCAGGGCTAGAGCTGCTTTGTGTAAGCTACTGAATCTGGATTCCATGGTCTCAGTTGAAGCTAAATTAAATCCTCAGAGCAGCCACTTATACCAACTGGATGTGGATCAATGGTATTATTTGCCAGGACTGAGGAACCCTGTATTCCCTTGTATTTCAAGTCAGTTTCTCAGTTCAAATGAGAGTTTTAATCTACTTGACACTACGTAATCCATTGCAGACGACTAGAGAGTTTTCAGGAAACACGAGAACTAATGTGTTACAGACATTACTTACTGGTTACTACACTGCTGTTCCAGCTATCCAACATGCTCTGAATGAACAAATATAATCTTTAGGTAAAATTCTTCACTGCTGCCATTTGTAAGGCTTCCCTGAGATGGGAATATCTTTACAGAAATTGTATGTCCAACATGACCTGGAGGTGGACTCCACACAGATATAGTGAACTACTAAGGGAGGTTTCTGGGAATGGGAAATGGAAAAGGAAAGCACAGTTTGGTACATTTTTGTGTCTGGCAATCAGGAACTAAATTATGGGCAGGACCAATTGTGTGCTCTGAATTTTCAGGTAGAACAAGGGTAGCATTCAGTGTAAGCAGAGAAAAAAAATGTTAAATTTTTGAAGTGCTAAGTCCCAGGCTAAATCTAGGACAGCAAAAGGCTATTTCTGTTGCACCAGTTGGTAGCAAAGCTTTTGCAGCCATCTGGCTCTTGAGCAGCACCATTGCATCCCTGCCTGCTCCAGCAACCACCTGCACTGGGGTACAGCTGGGCCAGGGGAATTCACAGCCGTGTGTCTGTGGCTGCTTTCAAGCCACCTTCACAGAAACACACAAGTGGCTCCAGTGAAGATGCAGGTCTGGCTTTAACGCCCAGTGAAGTGCCCTAGAAACTGGAAAGTCCCAGGTAACCTCACTTTTGACTGTTTTGGAAGAACAGAGAATAGCTTTCGATGTTGTTCTAGGTGGCTTTTCCCAGAAGGGACTTAGTAGCTGGTGTGGCTGGGTCTGTGGCAGGCAGGGGGTGGTGCAGTCTGATGTTCAGTGCTCTGTCTTTTGTACGAAACTATTCTGCAACCACTCATCCAGACCTTTGCTTTTGAATGGCAGCATCTGCATCTCAGACTTAGAAGTGAAATGCATAACTCAATCCAGCTTTTAATAACTTTACTTTTTACTTGTCCTTCGTTCAGTAGATGCACGACTGTCCCAGAGGGGACAGACAGACACAGAGGTACAAACTGCACATCTCAGTCTCACCAGAAAGTTTCGTTGTCCATTCCTTCATTAGACAAGTAGTTATTCTGCAAATACAGCTCCCGCAGACCGGCAAGTTCACTGAAGGCTCCTTTGGGAATCTTCTCCAGCTTGTTGCTCTAGAGTCACCAGAAGCACAAAGCACAGCATTTGGCATGAATCAACACAACATTTGGGTTCTGTTCAACTAACACTGGCAATTAAACTTCAAAAGGACTAGACAAAAAATATTTAGGGAGCATTATAATGTGATGGACAGACTGGACCAGATTCATTTGCCAATTAATATAAAGTAGAAATCAACACAGACAAATCTGGCTGTCTCAATGAATAGGAAAAGGAAAAAATCACATCTAAAGCACACCTGTCAAATACTTTTGGTCCACTGTTGGCTGCCTCTCATTTCTCATTGTCCTGTCTTTTTCCCAGTCAAAATATCAAGGTAAATATTACTACTGACAGATGGTGCACTTGCAAATAAAACACTCATTTCTCTGCTTGTGTCCTCTGCCCTTAACACAACTGGGGACAGCAGGGAAGGACACAAGTTCAAAGTGTAATCCTTGAAGTGTGAGACCCCTTTGGGAGATAATGATTACCCATAAGTGTCGGAAAAATGCAGGGGACAAGTAAGTTCATACTTTGGAGAGAAATTCCAGCAATTTAAAGGACTGAACTAGTTCGTTTACTTTTCTCCAAGCTGGAGAAGTCTGCTCTCTAGAAGACTTTAACAGGAATTCTGGTGAAACCTTCAAGGGAAAAGAGAGCTGGGAGGCAGCACGGAGCTGCCTCAGTCCAGGGCTGATAACAGACTCCAGTTTCTGCATGTCCAAGGAGCTGTCAACACTCAGAGTAAGCGGACCCAGGACTCCCCACCGCTGTGGCTCTCCCATTGCTAAGGCTCAGATCTCCAGCACAGACATGATGAAGCATTTTTATCAGAATCAGATGACATGGAATTAAAAATGCTGGAGAGTAGTTAATAGCACAACGCTGCTATTGACTGTTGCTGGAGGAGTTGTAGCAGTAGAGAACGCCTCATCCAAACGGAATTGCCAGTTCAGTAGCAAGCAGCAGACACTGATGCTGGGAAACAGTGGTCTGTGTGAAACGAGTTAGTGAGCAAAGCCAGGAGGGAGTGGGTAAGCGGCGCTCAGAAGTGGCATCAGCGGCAAACTTAACTGGGAGGTCATGGAGACACGGCCATGGAATGATGTTCCCTCCTGTTCTAACATGCATTAATATCGCGGTGTGCAGGGAGGAGACCAACAACGCAGCCACACAGGAATTTGCAATACATCCCCCTGCAAACACTGAAAGGCGTTTCTGCCCCCTGTGAGCATCCTGGTGGTTTGCAAAAACATGCTGTTGCTTATGGACAAAAAAGGAAGGACATGGGCACAGCCACTGCTGAGAATACAGCAAGCAAGACAAAGTGGGCCTGGGGATGTTTCCAAGGGCACTGGGATGTCTTGGCTGTGTGGTGTGAAACCCACACAAACACAGTACTTTGTCACAATCCTAAAGGACTACAAAACTTTGTTGTCATTACCTGTAGGTGTAATTTATATAGCGCTGGAGGGAGATTCTTTGGAACATACTTCAAGAAATTGCTGGACATGATGAGTATCTCCACATTATTAGAGCCATTGAACATATTATCAGGTAACCCAGCATCTGAAAGTTTGTTGTTATGAAGATACACAGATCTGTCGGAAGGAAATAAAAGATGAAGTTCAACAGACAGGAAGATCTGGAGGTTTTGTTTACTGAGAAAAAGCTAGTTTAAAACTTAATTTTGATCTTTTCTTCTTGCCTTGAGATAATTACATTTGTTTTTAAAATGTGCCCTTTAATTTAGCAAGGGATACAGATGCAAAACCAAATGGTTGGCCTCAATACTCTCTGAAAGTTAGGTTTACCCAAAATCCAAAGCTGCATATGAATACAAATTTCACAAGTGGCCTTATCTTCTTAACAAGAAAGTGAGTGCAAGCCTGGAACTGTGCAGTACTTAGAAACACAGAATGTCAGTGCGGGGGCCTCACTCGGAGGGTTAGAATTCATCTCTGTTTAACAGATATGCCCCCAATTTTAACTCCTGTTTGGAACTGAGTCTGGGCTGCTTGAGCTTGCAAAATCAGCCTGGAGGTCTCATAAGAAAGGACCACCATCTCTTAACCCTCCATTCTTTCTGAGCCCATGAGGGCTGGAAATACCCCAGGAAACAGTTTCTCTCCTACTCCTAGAACTCAGAATAGGATACTGACAGAAAGGCAACAGATTTACTCAGTCTGGCAGATTTGATTTATAATGAACCATTGGGATCGAGAGGCAGAGTTTCGTATTTTTCCTTTGCCCTTCTTACTTTTAACCTTTAATATTCACAGAAGAGTTTCTCTGATCAGATTTGCAAAACTAGATTCATTCCTACACAGGTTTCAATTCTGTACAAAACATTCTGTACAAAACAATGTACTCCTGTGAAGTTATTCCTCCTTTTCACTGGCTTAACTGCTAAATTAATTCATTTGAATTCTTTTTGACAAAAGAAATTATAGGCTTTTAGTAACTTTGATTACCTCTTCCTTTCCTGTGTTTATGCCCAGATGCAGCAGGCAGCTAAATTTGTAGAGAGAGGTTAAAACTGCAAAAGTGTCAAAGTGTGCTTTTTTAACTTGTTCTTGGATTCCCTACCAGTTGCAGAGAACTTGGCAACATCCTTCTGGAAGGAAGGAAAGGCTCAGTATGGAAATACAATTGTGTGATCACCCACTCCAGGGAGTTCAGAGCTACACTGAAAGTATTGTTTACCCTGCATGGTCAGCTGTACTTTTAACTCACAAATATTTGCCTTTCTGAAAAACTTACTCTCCAAATAATCAGTCTGAGATCATGAACTCTGCTGGGGGCAAACAAAACAACTGAAACAACTGTTGGGATTTTATAGGAGTGATCTTGGAAATCAGTTAGTTATTATTCTGATTAAAATTCGTGTTGGTATAGAAGAGTGAAAGTCACTTTGGAAGAGTCAATAATTTTAATACGGAATCAAAACACAGCAGCATCTGCACCTCAGATCAAGGAAGAAAACATGTATAAATCGAGCTTCTTTCATCATGAGATATTGCCAGAAATCTGAGAGTGACTCAGCCCTTTCAGCTTCCAGGAGCCTAAGAGACTAAAGGCCCAGGAAGCCCAGAATAGCTCCAGCTCTCAATGAATTCAGTGGGAATGGAGAGTTCTTCAGTTCACCACAACGCTGGGCTGTAGGGGCTCAGCTGGGTCAGCTGTGATTAACTGCTTCCAAACTTGGCTGCATAAATTGCTCCCAACAGAGTTTGGGATGTCTCTGCAGGGTCTGGATGGTGCAGTGTTTGGATGCTGCAGATTACTCAAAGCCCCTTTAGAAAAGCCCATACCTGACAGCAGGTGGTCTGTGTGCCTCTGAGTTTGAGATGGGTGTGCTGCTGTCAGTCCAGATGAGAAAACCACAGCCTGAACCTAGCAGAGACCAGCAGATCTGGGGTATGAACCCCTTCTGAAGGTGCTGACCTGCCTACCTTTAACAGAACTGAGTTATACTGCACTGAGTACTGGACTCTCCACCTGATTTTACTTTTAAAAACTAATGGACTATAATAAAACTAGAGATTTCTAAACAGCTAATCTCCATTTTGAGAAAATAAATCTGCTCTTTTCAACTCCTGATACACAAATAAAATGGGGACAATTTCATTTTATATTTGCAGAAGTGTCTGGCAGCTAGCAAAAGCCCTTGGAATGTGTTTGTTTGATCTTTCATGCTGAGAATAACAAACAGCTTCTTTCCAAAAACACAAGTGGGCAATAATATAGTTTAGCCAGATAGTTTCTTATCACCCACCAACTGCATCCAAGCAGTGGCAGAACACCAGTATTGTTTTATTTTCCAGTCCCTTACCTCAAGTTTGGTTTCTGTCCAAATGTGAGCCCATATATCTTAGTGAGATAATTGGCTGCAAAATCTGCACTGATCAAGCTATTTGGTAGGAATTTCGGAGCCACTGTTAGCTGTAAAAGAAATATACAGGGGAGTTCCAATGAAATGCAGCAAATGTTTTAACCAAGTATTAGAGCAGCAGCAAAACACTTGCAAATTTATCTTCCCTAAACAGGCAAAGATAAATTAAACTGAATGTAGATTGCATGAACAAAAACAAGTTGTCCTCACTCACTAATCTCTCCAGGAAGGAGACAGACTTTTGCTCTAAGATATGAAAATGTTTGTTTTGGTTGGAAGAGTCCTGTCTCTTTTTGGTGGAAGAAATCAAGAAATTGTTATTCAGAGAGCAAACACTTTGCTTGTTATTGTTCCTAATTCCTCAGCCTGCTGTGCCAAAAAACTCCAACCCACCTCACAGTGACCTACTGCTTATTCTCTGATGAAAGTGTATTGTGGAGTTGTGGAGAGGAAGTGTCACTGCATGCGTCTGCTCCACTGCATCCATTTATGATGATCTCTGCAAGGGGGATTCAGGCTCCCAGAGAACCAGGATACTTCTGAGCCAAATGATGGAATATTGAATGGGACTCGAAAGCAAAGTCTACAGTGATACTTTGTTCAATAAACAAGTGATTAGGAAATACAGAAAGGCCCTGTCTCCAAAACTTTATAGCTGACAACAGGTATAGGATTGAATGTGTTGCTCTTGTTGCTATTTTTATCAGTGATTTTAAAAGCTAACCCTAGAAATGCCTGCATCTGAACAAATGGGTGGAGTGGAAAGTAATGATCAAAAAAAGCTCAGTTTTAGAGAGCATCCAGGTAATACAACAGCCAGGTTCACTGAGTGGCTGTTAATAGCACAGTCATTCACCTGCAAACCGAGAATACAGGTTACAATCCAGGCTGGATGGAGGACAGTTTTCTGGGAAGCATAAGCCCAGAAGCTTGATGCATCAAGATAAAGCCCTTGGGAAACAGATTTTTAACACAATGGTGTAACAGATGATCCTTGAGTAGAGAAGACACTGAACTACAGTCAGCAGGTGCAGCCACCCTGGTTACAGGTGTTCACTGCAGTGCTAATGAGACCTCTCAGTGTTTTACGTGCACTCCAAAGGGCTCTGGAGAGCACATCTTCCCTAGGGAGATACTGAATTCTGTGTCATCTTTGCGATCAGGATGGGAAATTGGGGCAATGGAAGAGATCTGCCTTCTAGCCTGAAGTTCATGGAATCCGTAACCTTCCTCACAGCTCTGTTGTGCGAAGTTTGGTCCTTTCAGGCAACAGAACACAGCAAGACTCACATGATAAGAAACCATATTTTTCCAACTTTTCTTACCATAAAACTGCAGTTGGTTATGAATAATAGTGTAAAACCAAAAATATTTAAAATATGAACACTGTGTGAAAGAAGAGACACTTTATTGGAGAACTGCCTAACCCAAGCCTTAAACTATGTATTTGTCTAAAGGGTGCCTACACCCCTCTCGATTGGTATGTCAAATGTGCCTTGATGAACTCCATCCATGAACTTCCAATTTACTGGACTCATAAAACAGTCTTTTTTTAAAAAAAAATTAATACATTATTTATGGTTTTTCATTTTCAGCTGTCCCAAAACCTCCATCCTTAGCCTGTCTTAAATATTTAATGGTCACAAACAGGAAAAAGATCTTTCCCACAAATCACACTCCTATCAGTATTTCCAGATGGTTTGTGAGCACTGGAATGAGGCATTCTGCATATTCCTGCCGTTGCCTTGGTGGTCATCTCTCACCTCCTGATCTGGGAGATAAGATTTCAGGGAAGTGGATAAAAGCACTCATCTCTGACTAGGTGCCTCAGAAAGAAATAAGTCTCTACCATGACATAATACTGACAATTCAGACACAGGAAACAAGACTTAATCATTTTCATACATGGTGGTACATTAAAGCTTTTCTCCAGTCAATTAGGTCATAACTGTTATACAAAGCAAACGGCATGGCTGAGACATGTGAAATGAGAGACATCAGAACCACAAGAAAGAGGAAAGAGAAGGAGAAGTTTAATCTAAAAAGAGTTTTCACTTGCTCAGGACTTTGCTTTGGCATTTCATCACTTGGTCATGGGCCTGATCTTCACTGATGACCTGCTTGAAGGGTTCATGCTGGATTGCTTTAAGTGTCAGCAAAAATAAAGTTGACTTGAATCGCTTTGTCTAATTTATTGCCTAACAAGAAGCAATCTGCCATTTCTCCTGCTGCAATTTTCTTTCAACTTTCCTGCTGCATCTTCCTTTCCATATGGCAGAGCATTTCTCCACTGCTAAGTAATGAATTCAGAAGGTTAATACAGAAGTCATTACCAGTTTTGAATTACTTGGATTTTTCTTGCTTGGATGAAACTTTGATAAAAACAGAAGTATTGGATTGGGGTGAATCCTGTATCAGTTTGAGGATGTTGGGAAATACAAACCTTCTGCCACCAAAATCACTTGCTTATAGTAAATAATAAAGACAGCTCAGGATCTGGTCTATAGTTTGGTGGAACAACTTCTCCTATTGACAAGGCTTACTGTGCCTACTATGTGAGAGATACAAAACATGAGAGCAGGGTGAAAAATTGAAAAGGAAACTACAGCATCTGCTCTTCACTTGAAGTACTTGTTACTCACAGGCCACAGAAGGCTTTTAGTCTCTTACATTTCTTTTCTCTGACCAACTATGCCAGTTTAATGAAAGATGGTTTAGCTACATCTGATGGGATCACAATGGAAGATCAAGCAGCATTAAGATAATCCATAAAACAAGGAGCAAACTACCAGCAAATCCCTGCTCTCCTCCAGACACCACAGTAACTTGATCCACAGTGTTTCCTGCTGCAGAGGAGATGCAGTTTGAAGCCAATCTGGTTTGTCCTGGCTTGTGATTTATGAAGAAATGTGTTATTCTTGCGGGTCCACAACTTCTCAGTATAACTACTTGTGACATTCGCTGATGTTTGCAATTTCATTTGGGATTCTTTTCTCTCTGCAGCAAAGCCAGAAAAACCAAACACTTTGTTTTGTGCACAGGGAAAATCAGAGTGCAAGGTTCTGGAATATTAGTCACAGTCTGGCTTGTTCCTTTTTATGGAGTTATTAACTGCCAAGATTGTTACATGGAAATGGTGCTTGAAAGAGAGAAAAGAACACAATGTTACTGTACTAAGGAATGGCTTCTATTCTCAATCACTCCATACAGAGATGTATGGAGTGATTCTGGATGTGTCTTGGCCTGACTGAAACCTGAATGTGGCCACATGTATTTAATCAGAACATCAAATGGTCTCAGATTTTAAGAGGATAATAAAATATATATACAGACATGTAGAGAGAGAGGGTGGGATGGAAGGGCAGGATTTTTGTAGACAAAGAAGTTCTGTCTGATGTTTTAACTTATATTTTTCTGTGGATCCCAGTTTCTTCTGTAGCAAATATTTGTGGACAATCACTGGGGATAAAGAAAACCATAATGGGAACCACCCAGATGCAAGGGTATATGAGAAGCTATTTCCCTTCCTAGCCTTGGCAGGAAAGATGTGCTTCTGTCAAGACATCCAACCTGTGTCATTAATAGGAAAGCACCTGGGATCTTCTCCATCAAAAGAAGAAATTCAGCTCCTACCAGTGCAGCTGAAAGAATAAATTAATGACTGGCACAGTTTCACTGTGTGGGGGTATCTTCCCCATATCAAACCTAATAAGAATGGGAGCCAGGGAAAACAGGATAGCTTTTTACAGATCTTGATGGCTCAAACACAGGCACTAGGATGTGTTTGTTCACAAATTTTTCAACCAGCCTCATCTGATAAGGCAGCATTTCACATCATTACCCCACGTACAGGCAGGAACCAAATCTGCATGCAGCTGATCCAAAGCCTACTGAAGACAGTGGTAATTTATGCATGCAGGGGCTCTCTCTACCTCCCTACACAAGGGAACCTTCCCCCAGGTGCACAAATAAACAAGTGTTCAAACTATAACTGCATGTGTAGCCTCTAAACTTTTCACACACAGTTTTGACCTTAGATGAACCTGCATTAGAATATCACTTTAGCACAGTTTTACTTATGTAGTATACACATTTTAAAAGAATTGACAACTTGCTCATTTAATTTTCAGAACCTAATTAGAAAAGAGCTCTGAAAGGCTTCAGAGCCTCTCACCTTATTGTTTGCCAGGTACAGGTAATTCAGGTTCTCCAGATGCTCAAACGCTTCCTCCGGCAACCCTTAAAAACAAGAGTAACTAATCAGTGACATCAGCCCCTTACTGCCTTTCTGAGTGAAAATACCAAAGGGCAGCTTTCCCTCTCAGTATCTTCCATGTGAGATTGAAACACTTTTTATAGCCACTGAAACAGGCTGATTCAGACCTATTGTTGTCACTTTTTAAAATTAAAAACCAACCAAACAACACAAACCAAATCAAACAATACACACTTGTTAAGAGCAATGGAGGACTGTTTAAAATCCTGATCACACAAGGCTTGTGGCCAAGGACACTGGCAGGTGGCAGGTACAGAGCTGTGCAGATCTGCTCTATGGCTGATTATCAGCTTGCAGCAACCACACTATCTGAGAACCTTTTCCTGTAATTTGCTTATGATTCTGCAAATCTTTTTCCTTGCAAGCATATAATCTGAGGTTGCTTAATTATCAGATCAACCTGATGTATGACTATATTGCCAAAATAACCCTGGTATCTGCATGTCACAAACCTTCTCTTGCTCTGCTCCCCCACAATACAGATATCCAAACAGTAACCAGCTCAGAGAGCTGATCCAACTCAGGGCTTATCCTCCCCCAAAAATTATTAATTTTCAGCTGAGTCACTCCACATCCAGCTGATCACACAAGAACAATTGCTGTCACAATGGAATGCCTGCAAGGAACACTTTCACCTGGCACTTAGATAACCATGAGTCAAAGGTGAAGCTATTTCCCATGTCAAAACACGTTGGAAACTCAGGGCTGCACTGAAGCTTATGAAAGAAACACGAAGGCCCAAAGGCAATAATGTCAAAGACTGGATATATGAAGCACACTTTTCCCCATGCTGTGTAAGATTGCTGTGCCTTGAGGTCCCTGTATAATATACCTACATTCTCAATAAATTTTGTTCTCTATCACTGCAATAAAGATAAAAAGAGCATTCAGACCAACTGGGTGACACATAAATTAATAATAATTACGCCTTTTGTATCCCATATCCTCCTCTCTTACTGTTTACTCCAATTCCTCTGTTTCTTTTGCTTTCTTCACTAACCCCTTGTTAAGTTTCTCTAATAAGCATAAGACTGAGCAAGTAAAACCTGCCTACAAAAATCAAAACGGTTTGAGAAGGGTAGAAATGTCCTTAATTGCAATATGTATATAAATTCATACTAAATTTGACAAGGACAAAACTGGACCAAACTGCCCTGACTGACTAGACTGAACTAAACAAGGTCATTCAGGAGGAAATCATTCAGCATGTGGACGTTTCTGGTTCTCAAGTGCATTGCATGAAGTGCCTGTGGGACCAGAGGGAGTTTCCAGGATGAGGAGATCTCACGCCACAGTACACGAGCTGCTGCCAGGTCTCCTCCACTGGTTCAGCAGAGCTGCATTCTTCCACACTGAGTATTGTGTTTCGGATGATAAAGTGTCTCCACGATCTGTGTGATGGCCAGAGGAGTGAGGCTCACAGCAAACCACTCCAACCAAGACAATCCATCACCCCGCTTTCCTTATCAGCTGTCACTGGCCTCGTTGCATAAGCTGGTGTTCTGGAGGCACAGGCTCTGTCCACCCCGTGGCTCACCTTTTGAAGTCAGCCTGTTGTTTTGCAAATTGAGAGTTTCCAGTCTATAAAGACGAGCAAGCTCTTCTGGAAAGATTTCTTCTATTTGGTTATTCTAAGAAAATGGAGAGTATTAATCATCAACAATGTAATCCAGGAAGGATCTCAGTAAACCCAGATTGTGAACTTCAATAAAATCTGTAAGTGAACCCACCATGTCAAATCCTTGTCAAGACTTCCCTCGGTATGAGCCAAACTCAGATCTCAAACCCAAAACATCCAAATCCAGCAACATCTGAAAGCCTGACTTCTGCTCATCTCCAGGAATATCCAGCTTATGCACCAGTAGCACACAAAGAGCATGATCATGCCTGGCAAGGCCCACAATCCATCTGCCACAGCCAAACCTTGTAGCTGCAGCAAAGCATTTGCTACAGGGCTGGCATGGTGGATTTCCAAGTTTATGGCTTCTGTTATTCATGGGTTGTTTTAAAAGCCACCGGTCACGGGCAGGGAGCATCACACCGGGCTCACTTGCACTGGTTGCGCTGTCAGGGGTGACTGCCATCAGATTTTCATTAACATGCTGATTAACATTCTGACCATTAATGAGTGGTTCTAGTTTTAGCATCCAGGGGACCAGTCAAGGACCCACTGTGCTGGAAGCCAGGCCAGTGCACAGAAAGTAATGGCTGCAGCTCCAAAAAGCTTCTTTTCTTTTGGCTGCAGAGACAGGAGCCATGGCTAGCACACGCCTGGGACAGATCTAATGAGGAAGGTGCCAGCTTACATCACAGTCTTTCTAACTGAAGAGCTCTAAACAAAATCTGGATTTCATCCACTGGACAGAATTAACAGATGGGAGCAATAAACTAAAAGCAGTTGTTGAAGGGCCAGGCATTGAAAACCTGAACTACTGCCACTGCTCCGAGGAGGCACGGCCGCAGCGCTGCCATGCTCTGGCCCTTCAGGTGTCAGAGCACTGGCAGGGAAAGGACACCTGCCCAAATGCTGGTCACAGGGATCAATTAACTAAGAGCAGAGCATAGAAACCTGCTGACAGCCTAGGACATCCCGATTCGTCTTCGTGAAGCTGGACTCTCATATCTTACGTGTCCTTGTCATGACAAGACACGAGGTGTCTGGAGCAGGACCATTTGCTGTAGGCATGACATCAGTACCCCGGCCACAGGCAGCCCAGCACCAGGCAGTGCCACTCGGGGTGATGGGTGGCACTGGCCACGCCACACCTGCTCCTCGCTGAGTCCGTGTGCTGCAGGGAGAGGTGGGACACTGCGGGACACGGGCCGGCCCTACCTCTGGACTGGCTCACTGTGTCTGAACTAACACACCGTGCTGCCCAAAAAATGCTCTGTCATTTAGCCCGTCTTCTTCAAAGACACCTGAAAATGAAAGGGCTCCACCAGAAATTTGGGTTGGCCAAAAGAGAAACAAGAAATTGTTGGTTTAGACAAAAATTCTTTTCGTGGAGCTGCGAGAGAATATGGAGCTCTTTTTCCCCTCCCTGGATCTGAGGGGAGAGGATGCCGATAACCAGGCGAGCTCGAGAGCCGGGCCTGCGGCACCTGCTGCTCCCGCCGGGAGCCGAGGAGGGGCTGAGGGAAGGCGCGGGGTTCAGGGGAGGGATGAGCGCACGGGGAGCGATGGATCGCGCCCTTACCTGCAGGGAGAGGTGGTTGGTCAGCTCGGGGAGCAGCAGCGGGAACTCCTTGAGGTCGATGCCCCCGCAGTCCACGACGCCCTCCTGGGTGCAGCCGCAGTCGCGGGGGCAGGCGGGGCCGGGCCCGGGCCGCTGCCGCTCCGGGCCGCCCTCGGCGAAGTCGCTGTCGGCGGCGCAGCCCAGTGCCAGCAGCGCCGGGAGCCCCAGCAGCGCCAGCAGCGC
>VWPU01003289.1:34643-65176 GCA_013398955.1 Callaeas wilsoni | reverse complement strand
TTAAAATTTTTTGACTAGAGGTAGATTGACTATTTTACTAAAAAAAGGTAAAAAAAATTATGAAAGATGGCACATAGAAATTCTAGAATTATAAATGTAGTATTTTATTGAAGTAAGAATTAGTAAATCACACAAGACAGCACAGAAACAGTTGTTGGTGGCTGTAAATAAAACTGGATAATTTTTTTAAGAGTCAAATGGTGTAAGATAATTGAAAATAATTTTAAAAGACTGATGATACATGCCATTCATCAGCCATTCTATTTCTTTTGTATAGTTATTCTGATAATTATTATAGTTATACAGTAATTTATATGAATATTCTAATAACTTAGTTTAACTATTTTGTGGTTTTTTGGGGGGGCGGACAGAACAAATAGAGTTTGCTTCTCCTTTCAGAGTGATTTCAGTCCTGATTAGCAATTTTTAACTCTAACCCAGTGTTTCACTGGTCTATCTTTCATATTTAAGAGGGACTTTGGTGTAAAGCTGTGTTCCTACCCCAGCCGGGAAGAGAGGAGCTGCACGTTAAATTTCTGCAGAGGTTGAATGGCAACGGCAAGCAACTGTGGGGATTGAGGATAACCTGAGAGATCTAGATGACACATATCTCCATTTCAGGTTGGTTGTGGGAAAATGGATTCTTTACTTTCAAGCAAAGAAAATGTTTGGTTTTGTGTTCATAATAACTATCCACAAATGAGATAGTTGCAGATCAGCATTAGACAAAGTCACGGTGAGGCAGAGTTAAACCACATATCCCTGAATGTTTGTGAAATGAAATTTAGCCCATGCCCAAGGAATGCTGTGTCTGCTCTTACAAGGTCTACATGATTGGAATACAAAGCAGAATATTTAGTCTGCAAATAGTTTGCCTAAGATAGCAAAATTTTGTGGTAAACCATAGCAGGTTTTGTTATAAAGCAGGTTCCTATTCATCTGGCTTGGAAGCAGGTATCTATTTTCATGAAGGTTGTTAAGAAAGGATTGTTTTTGTACATCTTACTATGTTGCTCAAACACTTGCAGCGTTCACTCCAGACAGTTACCATCAGAAAGAGCTGAAAACCTTGTCCATTATGCAGTCTTGTTACAGTAGAATAAGTGATAAATCCAGCAGCATGCCATTAACCTGCAGACAGTTAATGGCCCCTCAATGCCTTCTGTGCCCTGGAGATTCTCTGTGGTTTCGTTCCAAGAGAGCAAAAGGAGCAAGGCTGCAAGTGCCCTTTGCTTCCCACCTCAGGATCACACGTGTGCCTACCGCAAAAGAAAGAAAATAATGGAGATATACGGGGAAACCTTGCTAAGCATGCAGCTGGTATTTGTGTGAGCGTAACTCAGCTTTACAATATCAATCTACTTGTATTGAAAATCACCAACAAATCTTTGACGATATTTGCTCCATACTAGAACACCAGAGTTTTTTTCTTCGCCTAACTGAAGCTATTTTCTCTGTCCTCAGAATGGTTATTTTCCTTGTCTAGTGAAATATTTGACAGATAAATAAAGTTCTACCTGTCAAGTGGTCCACCTCATGAATAATTTTCACCTGAAAGGTGATCATAAAGCAAACTTCCAAAATTGCCAGCATGATTATATGAAGCAGGGGGGAAATTGAGTAACTTGTTGTTTGGGATTTGGTTTCTTTGCAGTTCCACTGTCAGCAGTGAACAGTGCTTCAAAAGCTGAAGGTGTGCACATCACTTTACGAGATTTCATGCCAATAGTTTCAGCTGGCATGAAGCCCAGAAGCTTTTCCTGATGTTTTGAAATGACTGTAAAGTGCAGGGAATGCTAGGATACATGGATATATATATTTTTTTTTTTCACTCTCT
Organism: Callaeas wilsoni; assembly: GCA_013398955.1. Classification (NCBI taxonomy): domain Eukaryota; kingdom Metazoa; phylum Chordata; class Aves; order Passeriformes; family Callaeidae; genus Callaeas; species Callaeas wilsoni. The sequence continues at coordinate 63,339 of VWPU01003289.1, read as the reverse complement.
TTCATTCAAATGACTGAATATCAGTTTGTAAAGCAGTGTGTCTAACCTCCACATCAAAATTTGTGTATTTAAGGAAATTTGGAAAACGTTATGTCATTATGTATCATAGTAAGAAAATAAGAAAAAAATTATATGATTATATATTATAGTTTAGAAAAGCATTCTAGATTGTTAATTATACTGCATAGTACAAGAAAACCTCGAGATTCCTCCTTTTGGTACTTTGTAACCTATGGTGGGAAATGAGCAGTTTGAAGCTTGAAAATCACAAGGCATTTCCTACCCCAGAGAGCAGAGGATGAAAATACGGGTGACAGGTGGGTGCAGCAGAGAGGGAGCGGGAAAGAGTAGGGGAGCAGCAATTCCCTTCTGTGCAGCAAGCAGCTGCAGGGAGCAACAGGTGAGGAGAAGGACTCCCAAGAAGCTGGGGGAATGAGCGTTGGCAGCGGGGCCGGGTGAGCGCCGAGGAGAGGAGGCACGCGGGGGACGCGGACACCGCAGGCGCAGAGCTGTACGTGGTGCTGGCGTGGAGGATGCGCGTGTACATGCGTAGGGAGCCCATTTAACACGCACTCAGCACGTCTCCTGCACCTGCCTGCTGACTTTCAGCCCTGGGCACGGCACTTTGTTTCACCTGGAAGCACAAAGTCTGGCTCCCAGCGGCCCACCCTAAATCTGGTAGTTCTCAAGCTTGATGGGCAGCAGTAGAAAGGTGCCGTCAAAAGATTAATTTGACAAGGAATTGTAGTGAACTCATCCCACATTTAGAAGACAGCGGAAAGCGAGAGACAGTTTGAAAGAAAGCTGAACAGATAGATGATGACAGCTGGCTTAAACAGAGATGGAAATGACTCGAGAGCCCATGTTCAGACCACAGGCTATACTGTACTATAAACTACAAAGTACATTCAGTATAAAACTCTTTGGACCAGGAGTTTGTCACAGACTGTAAAAGACAGCAATCTTTTGGTGGCATGGTGGTACAGCCAAGAAGATTAATTTAGTTGTATGAAAGTAACTGCACTGAAAATGGTTGGGACACGTCACAATGAGAGACTAAGGTGTTGCGTATATGAAGATGAAAAAATGGTGATCTGGGTTTCAGCTTCAGCAATATGAACTAAGAGCAAAGGCTGAGCTTGGAGGTGTTATGCAGAAAGAAACCATTAGATTTCTTCTGGATAAATAATTTTAGAGATGGCTAAGATGAAGGTGACACCTCTGTTACAGTCTCAGGAATGGGAGTGGTGACAACATCAGCAGGTTTTCCCTGGTCATTGCCACAAGTGTCATTGCTATCGAAACATTTTCCTGAGCTCATATTTAAACAAGTTCTATTTATTTTTATCTATCAATGCATTTAGCCTCTGCTTAAGAAAATGGTTTGATAGCAGAATCTAAAATCTAAGGCCTTAGTAGATTGCTACAGTACTTCCTAAACACTGAAGTGGGAGAAGAAAAATAAGATATCAAATCTGTGCCACTTTCCTGTGAGATATTTTCTTTCTACCTCTATCACTGTGACTAACCAGAATACTTATTTATGTCTTACAAAGGCCTAAGCTGTGCTTAATTACTAGTTTAAAGTAAGAAATTTAAGGGAAATGTATTTTTCAGAGAAATTTTATACACTGGACAGCCTCTTACAATAATGCTATGAAATGATTGTCACTATGTGTTGGTTTGTGGTGAGACTTTTGTCCTTTTTTTTATAGTTTTCAGGAGACAAACCAGTTAGGAGACTGTGCAGGCTATGCATTTTTTCCACACTGATATAATTAGCTACAAAAATACAATTTTAGAACAAGCATTAGTTAAATTAAAAATATATTTGGTTTTGTTTTACAATAAAAATACTTTATTCATGTCCCAGCCTTTTTGTACAATAACTTCCCTTCCTTACTAGGCAAACTTGCTTGTCTAGATTCTTCAATGATTTGCATTTGCTCTTTTCACTGATACTCTCTTGGGACCCAGCACTGAGGCAAGGGTTGATGTGTGTTTATTAAGACGAGAAGTTAAAGAGGCATTTTGACTCTGAATCACCCATCTGGAGTCCAGATTGACCCCGCTTGCTCTGGGGCTGTCAACATCCTCTGTTTGAGTATTAAAAGAGTTCATGGATTAGAGTATTTGGAAACTATGTGACATCTACAATCTGAAAAGCAAAATGTGAGTGAAGCGCCTTCTTGTGCTTGACTGAATAAGAGAGAGAGATACAGTTCAGACCCTAAGGTGTTTTCTGGTGACACGAGTAAAGTGACATAAATGTGCAATGTTAAAATTATGTGCAGACTTTGAAAGAATAACACCATTTGTTCCTCTCTGCTTCTCATTTCGCAGAGACAGCAAAATTATTTTTCTAGGTATTCCTCATGAATTTCCAAATTAGTCCTTGGGATCTCCTGTTTCATAAACTGCTTTCCTCCTCTTAACTTTGTTTGCTTAACCTCTATGACTACTTACATTACTTTACCACTTCTGATGAAGGATTTTCCTAAAAAGTTTTTGGATAGCTAAATACTATGGACAATGTTGGCTGCACTTTGCTTGTGTGCTGTAATGATTTGGAAGAACTCCAATATGTCAGTCATGAAAAACTTCATTCATAAATCCACTGAAGCTTTTACTAACAAAATTTTGGTTTTTTCAGATCCCACAGAACTAAATGAATTTTTTTTTTCTGGATCCCACAGAACTAAATGAAATTTTTTCCTCTGTCATTGACGTTATATTCTATAATGGCCTGATATCCCTTATTTTTTGTTGCTGTTCTTGGGTATCTGAAATACTGATCCAAATGTTTTTTTTGATAATGTGGGACACACTGACAAGTTTCTTATTCAGAGTATTAACTACAAACCATTCTTCAATCTTGCATCATGTAAATGCTGATCTCTTGAGCTAGAAATGAAATTGTGACATTAATACTCTGTGCTTTAATCACTCTGGACAAATTGGCAAAGCACATCCTTCACTTTTACTGATGTTATCACAGTTTGCTACTGCCATTTGCATTAAGGACAGTAATTAACTTCCTAAATTTTAATATTTGTGGATGTCACTTAAACCACAAGGAGCTATATGGAGCCCAGCGGTAACTGGATGACAAGATCTGGGTTTCCCTCTGCCATGCATGCAGGTGGTAGATAGCACAAAGAGTCCATTAACCTGGAAACAAATAACGAGTAAATGAGGTGATGTTACCAGGAAGTTAATATATTGCTGTGTACTGGCAGAAGGCAGGCTGTCCTCGAGTGTGAACTCACCTCTAGTTCTCCTTTGTTCTGCATTTGTAATCCTGTAAGGAATTGGAATTGGGAACTTGAGTTTCCAGGCAGTGCAGGCTATGCGAGGTATTTCGTAATGCAAGGCTGTTAAATTGTGTGTTATCAGCCGTGTTACAAAAGGTGTATTTGATACCACAAAGCAGTCAGAGGCTCGGGAGGAGCTGTTCATCGTGCAGGTGTAGTTGTTATTGTTGCTGTAGTTGTTGGTGCAGGCACGGAGCACTGGAAACATGAGGAGGTTTATGTAGGGAGAAAGTGCTGAGGCTGAGTTGTAACTGAGGGTCCTCTAGCAGAGGAATGCTGCGTGACTTGGAAATCCTGAGAAGTCACCACTGATCACATATTACAGATCGATGGAGGAAAAAACCGAGAGAAGCAACAATGAAAGCAGAACCCAAACACCTGATGGATTATCATGAGCATTACCCACATTTAGTTTAGAGCCTGAGAACTGGGTAAAAATGGTCTGGCGTAGACGTAACTAAATGTAGAACTATGACGACTGCTGGCTGAGATTACAGCTTGTTTTGCAAGTTCAAAGTGACCTTTTCTGTGAAACAGAAAACAATTGCTCCTAGAGGGATAGGAAGTGGTAATAGAGGAATCTCAGAATGCCACTAAGGAAGTGCAAAGACATCACTTTTGCTGAATTTTAAGGCTCAATATTTTAGCGAATATTTAGAGGGAGGTGTGTTCAGAAGATATGTCTGCCACTTGAAGAAAATTGTACTTATTACAGAGCTCAATATTGCCTAGTTGGCACAGTGCGTTAACTAATGCTCTTGCCCAGTTTCTGACTGCTCACTAGCTGGCAGACACTGAATTTAGACTGAAGTGGTCCAACTGTGTCTCCAGGCAATGACACAGATGCTGAGCAGGAGAGGGCTGACAGGGAGAGAGGCTGGTTTATACCCCAGCTCTATCCCTGCAGCCCGTGTGGGCACAGCCACACCTATGTCTGAGAGGAGGTGGCCAGCTTAAGCAACGTAAAATGAGGTGTCAATATATTCTGTAATAATGTGGTTAGGAATTGGTTAGGTGTATCTTCTAACCAGGCTAAACTTTAAGGAAAAATGAAGTCCCTTAACTACGGGTAGTTTGAAGGATTTTCACTTTTCAGTAAGCTCAACATATATTCTTTAAAAATACTGAGCTTGAACTCAAACAGGTAGACAAGGGAACAAATGAAAGTTCATGAAGGAAATAAATTCTGATGGTGAATTTGGTCACTACTTTTTCCAGTAATATAAATTACAAAACATGGACGATATATGAACATAAAGAGGGCAAATTAATTTGGAGAGAAAATTGAGAAGGATATAAATGAACTCTATTCTGTATAGAGGATATCTGTTCACCCATGTGCTGAGACATAATGATTAAGCAATGAACTTTGTTAGTAATATAATTTTGTCTGTGAGGGTGGCAAATCCATCCGGGTTTCAGATTTTCCAGTGAGTTTGCACTAGTAGACCATATTTGCACTAATGGTGGGACTTGTGGCCCAAGCATTGACCTGGGACACCGTGCAGTAATGTTAAGACCAGAAATAACTTATATGAATGGAGTTAAATATTTCAATATACACCTTAGTAATTTCTCACTGTTCTTTTTAGCAGCACTATTTAGATCTTTGACCCTAATGTGCAGCCACCATTACTGCTGTTGTCCAACAAAGAAGAATAAGTTTGTCCGATGCAAATAAATTGGCTAGGATGTAATGGAAGATTATAGGCAGAAAAAAATGTCAGTAGGGACTGCATCTTTTAGTGTGATTGATGAGTTATTTTTCTTAATTATGATTTTTGTGCATAAAATTGTTGTGCTCTGAAGAGGTCTTCAGATATTTTGATACTACACATCACCAACCCTGAGCTTGACTTTACAGCTGAAACCCTGAAAATATTGTTCAGCTTCTAGTAACATTCTTTTTAGGTATAGCTATGTTGTACAAGTCAAAGACGTGGCTAGACCTGTAGGGTTTAATGCCCAAGTGAATGCTGATAAAACTCTATGCAGTGCTGGTTATAAGAATGTGACTCTAAACATTTTTCCCAGTATTCCAGATAGGTTTTGAAGCCCAGAACAAGCATGATGCTGAACAGTTAGGGGTACTCAGCAGCTGGTTAATTATATCTGGGTGCCATGCAGCCAAGGTTTGATGGAATGTAGACAGACTTCTAGGAAGAAAAGGGCAGTTATGTCTCAAATTCTTGTTTGCCAAGTGGTTAACGTGGCTGCCAGCTGAAGCCACTTTCATATGCTTGCATTAGTCAAATGCTCTCCATTGATGAAATTTTGGAATGAACTGCTGCCTATAAGATATAACTTTAGCTCCAGCTTTTGAATGTGTGGAGTAAACAGTTTCCACCGGCAGGAAACAGCCCCTGTATTCTTTTCCATTCCTACAGGAATTTTTTCCAGACAAGATGGTCCTTCAATAGTGCTTCCTCTCCACTACTACTGACTAATCCACTGTCGGGTCCTCCTGCACAGACAGAATTGGCAGAAGATTTTCAGTTTTACATGGATTTGTCACCTTTTGATGTTGCTGTATTCCTTCCCTTATATCTTTCCTTGAAGGAATGTGCAGGATGATCCTCCCTAAATTACACCTTGATGTTTCCAGAGTCTAATCTTTTTAGTATCAGAACATATTGTCTGACTTCTGCAGCGCATTGTGGGAATGGGGTGAGGGTTGGAATAATCTCTTCGGTTGCACTTGAAAAAAAATCAGGATTTCATGTGAGTATTACAGACTGTTTGTTTTGAGAATTCTGAGGATTAAACTTAGTGCGTAAGCCATGAATAGGCTAAATCAGTCCAGCATAAGTAGCATGAAATAAAAAGATGCTTTGCTATTTTAGAACCAGGCCGTCCAGCAGGGATTACCACCTACCCTGTTGTAATCTTCACAGTGATAAACACACCGCCTTTTTGCAACACACGGGAGAAACTGACTTAATATTGACTGAAAATTCAGTCAGAAACTGAATTTTACTGCATTTAATTCCTGTTCATCTTTCAATTAAATCATTAGCAGCAAGAAAAATCACTTAATTTCATGCAGAGAGAATTTTCAGTGCCTGGAACAGGTTAATTAACAGCATGTCCTCAAGTTCTTAAAGCACTGGGGGCAGAGCATGTGCTTCATTTATGTCATTCAAATGAAAAGGGAGGGGAGTTTAGTTGGATGTGCTTTACTGTGCACCTCTTTGTCTCACGACACAATGCGTCTGAAAACCTATAATGCATTAAATAAAGGTAAGTAAATGCAAAAATAGCTTTGTCTCTTTTGCATTCTATTTCCTGCCTCATAGTCCTATATTCTGCCATATGCTCATCACAGGACTAACATTATTTTTTTCCTCCTGAGTCAGTTTTCCGTGGAAGTTATTGATTTACAATAGGTAGAATGATAATATTTTATATATAGATATATGAAATACATATTTGCCTAAAAGATATTTTCAAGGAGGCAAGGATGTGGAACTGTGTTCCTAAATGGGGCACCAGCTCCTTTCATTATGGCAATGCCTACTAGAATAGGCAGCTTCCCAGCTTCCTGGGGAGGTCTTTCTCCTGTGTTCTAATTGTGGTCACTGAGCTGGCCTGACAACTTGCTTTTAGGCGATTTAAAAGTCGCACACAGTCTGATTCAGTGGCTCAATACAATCGACAAATGGGTCAGAAATCCTTTCTGTGTATTTGTGTCATTTTCTCATCCTAAGTTTGAGGCCACTGCCTTGCTGCTTTAGAGAAATATTAAGATGTATTCATTACGGTTGGCAAAGTGCATCAAAGGCCTTCAGTGTAAAGTGCAAGAGCTGCTGGTAAAATGACAAAGGCGACCAATAGGAACATAAATGCCAGTACTTTCATAGAAAAAAAGTATCCCCACTTTCCTTTTTTATCCCTTTGGCTTCAGAGATTTCTTTCTTTTTTTTTTTTCCTTCTAAAGTTATAAAGCTTGATTCAAAAATTGTTTAGAATTCCTACTACCAAAGGCTAAGTTATAAATAATTCTTCCCTCATTAGCTATTTTAAAGTTTAATAGTTGGAATGGGTCTATGGAATGTATTTCAAAGGTTTGATAGTTGGAATGGGTCTATGGAATGTATTTCAAAGTTGCATATGATGTTCTTCAGTAAAGAGTGAAAAATACACATGCAGTTTAAAATTCCTGATGAGGCAATGAATTCTTGACTTATACTTTGAAACCTGGATAACGTTATCATTTTTAAACATTTTTCAGTATTTCAATCTACATTCTGAGCCTATTATGGAAAGTAAGACAAAAATTTATCAGGGAAAAAATATAAAACATGAGCTTTCAAAAGCAAAAGGTTAACTGTGTACAAAGGGATGCTAAATTGCATCAGTTATTACCCAAAATATTTAAATGTCATATTTTCTGTTCTTTCAGAATGAAAGAGAAGGAATGAATTTATGCTACCTGGGTAGCTGGCTGCGCTTTATGACTACACTTTTTCAATATAGTATCAAGGCCAGAAGACTTAAGAAGCTGCAGAACTTCTTTTACGCCTGAATCTTTAACTGAAGTAATTTCTTATCAAAGCCTCTGCTCTGATTTATGACAGATTATAAAAATGACCATCTGATATTTGCATCTGCATGGACGGTGTCCCCATCAAATTTTCAGGTTCACATCAAAATCATACATGATCCTGATGCTCACTTTAGGGGTGATCAATTTTTTTTCTTTTCAATATGAAACAATATTATTTCATAAAACTTCTTTTGCTATTTGTAGTTGACCTGACATTTGAATGATGATCTTAAACCAGAAGTATTTCTGTCAAAAGATGATGCTGGATTGCCTGATGGAAGTTAACATCTAGGATCAAGCACTTTCTGATTTCAACTCTTTCCTTTATAAACACAGACATTTAATCTCATTAAGTCTCATATCTTACTGAGGAGAATATGAACTTGCAAGACACAAACTTCAACCCCTGTGGAAACTCAACAATTTTCTTTTTAAACTGGGAGGGTCTTCCTATTTATTCTTGAAGGTATGCCTTTGAGAAATTGAAAAAGAGGAAGCAAGAACACTAAAATTATTCCCACTGGATGGGAAAGAAGATGGATATATATGCATGGCAGAGGAGGGGAAAGGACAGAAGCAGTGGAAAGAGTTTTAGTAGCTTTGGGAATTTCTGGAGAGTGATTTATTCGTCGGGACTTTCAGACCTAACATTCCAACAGATGTTGTGTTTATTTATAGATCAGGCACTGCAGACAAGGTGATTCATCAGGTGGAGTCAGAAGTCAGGGTGAACAGCGGACTTTCAGTTCATGGAAATGAATACCCCGAACCACTGCATGGCCTTATGTAGGGATAGCTGCAGAGCATGTCCAGGAAAAAACCACGCATCCCTTCAGCCTGAAGTGTGCAGGGGGAGAGGATGCCCACCTGTCCCCTTTTCTGAGTCTCTCTGTATTTACAGTATTCAGCAAATATTCCTCGCTGTGTGGCCTTGCTGTGTCAGGTACAGGGGCAGAGCATGCAGAAGCCGGTTAATTCCAGCATTCCAGAAATGACTGGAGCACAGTCCTCCTGCTCTAGCTCCCATTTACTTCAGTGGCATGTTTACTCAGCAGGAAGTTCATGGTTGTTCTAGGAAAGGGGACCCGAACGAAGTGTGTGGAGAATACTAAAATGGTGCTTCCAAGGTTGTTGTTTGTGCCTTTTGCAACCTTCAGGCACCACCCAAACTGCGTGGTTTGCCTACAATTGTAGTTCTCCAGTCGCTGTATTCTTTCTGGTCTGTTGCCTGGATTTCTTTATTTCATGGACTATAGAAATCAGGGAAAGAAGGAGTTTTGATACATAATTTGTCTTACCGTGGTCTTGGTATGTGACTGCCAGGATCTGGTGCAGTAGTGACTACCATTTAGACATCACTGCAGGGACAGAGCTACTGAGGGAGAGTGAAAACCAAATGGACAAATATGATGCTGACTTAGAATGCTTCACTACTTTATTCTGCAATTACAGCCCATAGAGTATTGGGGTTTATCTTTAAAATTTTAGAATATAAGATACTTCGCATAAATCTTTCTGACATGTAGAAGCCTGTCCTCTCAATGCTCTTTCATAATTTGTGTACAACATATCCTGCTACCCTGTGTTAATGAACACTCAATTATATTAATTTATGCTACTTGCAGCTCTTTAAGAACAAAGAATTTATGAATGTAAAGCAGAAGTGTCTCTCTCTTCCCTCTCCCCAGTCTCTTTGAGCCTCATGATGCATTAGTTTTGCTACCTTCAACAGGAAAAAGATAGTGTAATAAGAGAAACTACTCTAAGGTTGAAATATTTCCATTCTTCTCTCCCCACATCTGTAATAAAGTTCTACGTACATGTGTTCATTCTATGCTAAGAGAAAAATCCGAATGTGAAATCCTCCTGTGTCTATGACAGTGTTGATAAAGGTAGTCAGTACAAAGATAAGGAATATTTCTAATGCCTAAGTCTGTATGATGCCACATCATCGTCATGAAACTGATATATAAATAATTACTCAATCTCATCTTTAGGTTTTAGTTTCTGGCTGTAATTTTTTGATCAGTTATGTTAGATGGACAGTGCTTTTTGGTCCATTCACACAGAGTGCATTGAGTTTTCTCTCCCATCTTTCCTAAAATGAAGAGGAGGAGTCCAGATATTGGCTGTAGCCATTTTGCTTCCACTACCAGATCATTCTTTGATGTCTTTGCAGATACTGCTGAGAGAAGTCAGTAGGAATAATAAGGGTAGTTTTTACGACAATAAAAATTACTCAACCAGAATGTTTCACAAATGGTCTGTCTTCAGTAATTATCAGTTAATAAAGTCAGATAATATTTCCATCCATAAGTTTTATCATAAAAGATACAATGGTTGGTTTTAGAAATCAGTATTTTTCTTAATGTTTATCCTGGGGTTTTTTTCTCTTTATATGAACTTTTTTTTTCCTAGCAGATTAACTGGAACTGACAGCAACCAAGTCTCTATTTTATGACTCATGAATACTGAGTTATCAGCAATTCAAGTGCTGTTAAAGAACACTTACATGAAGTTTTTATCCAAGGAATTCCAAGTGCCTTATACTCATCAAGGTTCACTGTAAAACATGGGAATTAGGTAAGGCTGTACGAGGGAAAGCCAAACCAGAACATAAAAAAATGCAACTGTCTTCTCCGGGTTCAGTGCCAAATGCAGATAAAGCTTTCTATTGTTCTACATCACTTTTGTCTTATTAAACCACATTTTCCTGTCTTGTATGCTAAGCTGCTGGGTAAAGAAGCAGATACAGTGTGTACAGTTTGGGTTGTGCAGAAGCTACCCTTTCCTGCCTGATGTAACGTTAAACACAGGCGTAATTGGCAGGAAGAAGATAGTAAATGGCTGTCCATGATTTAATGACATAATCACAAGGTGTTCTAACCAGCTGGTTGCTCCAGGCCGTTTCATTGTGTGGTGCTGTAAACCATCCACCCTGAGGTTTGTAGTTCTGTCTGTCCCTCTGGCAGCACACTTGTGCTCACACTATCACTCCTTGTCTCAGGTGTGTCGCAGACCGTGTGTCCTTTCTGGCTGCTGGAGCTGTTTGTACATTCAGAAATGGATCTGTCATTTCATAAAACATCCCCTCATTAAGGCAGTACTCCCTTTATCATCTTAAAACCCTCTGAAATGTGTCAGTTGTAGGTGACTTGATAAACAGTGTGCTTACTTGGTGCTTGAAAGGGTGCACTGAGCACATTTTATCCCGGTTATACAAGAGAATAGAGCAGGAACAAACTAGTGCATTGAGTTTGACAGTCATCTTTTGTGACAAATAATTTGAAACTGGAGGCAATAAATTGTCATGGTAGGTTTTCTGGGCATCATACGTGCATGTGAGAGCATAAGTATGAAAATAAAAATGTAATCATTAGGCAAAGGAACCTGATTTGAATAACCATCTAGGCAAAAAATTCTAATCCTTAAAAATTCTTTTTCATTTAATTTGTTTTCAGACTTTCAGTTTGTATTAGGCATCCAACTGTGAAAAAGAAATGTGCTTTCTTTTTATTTAACCGGAGTGCCTGGTTTTAATTTTCCTACAGTTTTCTGAAGGAGATTCACTAACTGCAGAATAAAAGGACTATCTGTGACTGCAGTTGCTATTTTAACAAAAACTGCTGAAAAACAATGTTTCCTGCATTTGGAAGAGCTACTGGGTTCACTGGATTTGGGGTTAGTCACTGAGATAGCCACCGATATGGTGACACACAGCTGCCTGCAAGAAAGAGCAGTACTAAGACTGAAGTGCACAATTGCTTCAGGAGGTGATCATAAGACTCCACGGCTGTCAGACAGACACACGGATCTTTGTGCTTCCACAGAAAGCGATCCATCACATCCCCCACCGTGATCTTCCTACTCAGCACCTGTAGGAACATTATGTTACCAGAATACTGCAGAAACTGCAGTAACTTACTGGAATGCTGCAGGAAAAAAGTGTAGTATAATGCCAGTAACACAAGACCAAGATGCATTCCCTGTCAAAATTAAATGAGTTGCTGACATTAGCAGGTTATTAAAATGCTCAGCCTCTCATTCTTTTTTTGCCTTATGAACAGATCAACACAATTCATATTGTTCCTTGCTGTGAAATACCTAGACTTCTGCAGTTGTCTTCACTAGAGTTCTTGCTCACTTTTGTAGGTGGAATACAGCTGTGATGCAGAAGTGATTTCTTGATAACTGAATGTAAAAATGAATATTGAAATTGTATCTAAACTAGAAAAACATTGAGATCATTTGTATGGATAACACTTTATGATTAATTCATAGGATGGAAATGAAGGTACAAAGATAGAACGTCACCTCATTAAAAAATGAAAGCCAAAAAGCCCAAATGAGTAATACTGCTTCTAAAAATGTAACTCATTAATCTTGACTCTGCCAGGAAACATATGTGGTCTGGTACACATGCAGAAGCACTTACGATATTTCCCGTGGACCCATTCAAGCAAACCCAGTTACTGTGCCTCGGTGAGTTGTGCTGGGTGCAGAAAATAAACAGGTGGGCTGTTTAGGGAGAAAGAAGTAGAAGAATGTGCAGTAGGTACTCACTTGCACACCACTGCAGGATGAGAACCAACCCATCTGGCGCTACATTTCCTATCATACTGCAAACAAAATACTTGTATTTGTGTGTGAGAGGAATGTAACTCCGTAAGTTCAGCTCAGCCTATGACTTTAAACCTCGTAAATAATACATTTCACTTTTATGTCTAAACAATAGAAGGTGTATGCATTTGATTAGTGTAAATTGAGGGAGTAAATCCATTTGCTTATAATATCTACAAGTATCAAAGGTTAAAATATCACAGGTAGACAAATTACAGCTCAGTTCACAAATATAGACAGCATTTCTCCTCCCCGTTCTCTGCATAATGTCATGCTCCCTTTTAGGGCTGCTGTTGCCTAAACCATTGGGTTGGAACTTTACAATCATTTTATTTTAGTGACTTCCCTGTTACCTAGCAGGAAAGCATCACCTTCAAGCATTGCAAAAAGGACTGGGTTTAATTTTCTAGAACACAGCTTAAAGAAAGGAAGGACTCTGTCTCCCACTATCAGTCTCCATACAATTCATAATCTCCTGGTTATGAAGTAAACCCTTGGGGGTTTTTTTAGAGAGGAAGAAAAATGTAATTTTTTTTTTTTTCAGTAATTTCTTAAGCCCATTTGTGAAAATGTGTTTTTTCATCTGAGGGAAGGCAATAGTGTTAACGTGTTTCTTCCTCTGCCAGATCTTAATGCCAATATACCCAAATATTTTTTCCTTACACTACCCTATTTTGCATAATTAGGGGGGTTTTTTTGTGGATCCCTTCTTTAAATAGTCCATAGACCTCTGGAAAGAAAGGCTGCAAATTGAAATCCACTAACTACAGTTTCTTCATATCAAATACTTTCAAATGATTCTTTAAGATTATTTCATTCAAGGTTTTAATACAATAATACAAGTTTTCCTTGGCTTCAGAGTATTATCTAAAGTAATCTGATTTGTATTTCTATTCTGAAAAGCAAAACACATTACATAGTAATAATATATCTCTGTTGTCTCAGGAATCCAAATAAACAATGTTCTCATTTTGGGACTACATGCATTATCAGCAGCTTTATATTGAAAAAAAAAATATTTGTAAGAGTCTTAGATTTTCACATACGTTATTTATAGATGCAGAATAAAATTTTAGGAACTCTCCATTTGTAACCTAGAAGGATAGTTAAACATGACTCATTCTGTAATTATAAGGAGGGAATATCTGCCAAAAAATTCAATTAATTTAGAATTGACTGAGGTTTCGTCCTCTCTTTTGGTATGTTCTTCCTTCTGGAATACTTTAACAATGACTGCCAGACATATTCAGAGGAAATGGTCATGTCCCATGCTAAGAGACTAATTTTCAAAAAGGATAAATTCTCATGACTATAAATATAATAATCCTTTCATTTCATTGGATGGCAGTTGTTTTCAATCTTTTTTATTCCAACCTTTTTTTTGAAGAATGATGTTAATCCAGTGGAGGGATGGAGGAGATTATATTGTTCTTATGTATTCAAAGTTTCAGCTTTTCAGTGATGAATGGATGCAGTGCTCTTGAGTGAGCTGCGGAAGAAGCATTTATTCACAGAAATTACTCCTTTGGGATTCTTTGTGGTTCTAGAGGCACAGTGCACATCCAGTTGCATGAATAGAAAATAAAATGAGTACAAATATAGCAGGTGCAGCTATCAAGCAGGAGTGAGTGGGCAGGAGAGCTGATCCAAGGGCTACTCTGATCTACCTATGGCTATGGGCAGGTGACTGAGAATGGCACTGATGCACCCAGTATCAAAATAAATGTCCCATGGGTAACTTGCCAACAGTATTTTATAAAAGTACTATAATCTGTCCCTTTTAAAAGTAATACCTGTGTTCTGGAGTTAGTAATACCTGCTGTTAAAATATAAGAAAAATTCTTGCTTACACAGTTCTTGCTCGTGAAGTAAAGATATTTTTGTGACTAGATCTTTATGGCTACACTTGATTTTAGTTAGGAACTTATAACATGTAGAATTGCTATTTTATTTTTCTCTTGCACACTGTAATCCCCTGGCAACCTCATTTTCAGGCTGAGGACTGCATATGCTAATGCTGAGCTTTATTTGAATGGAAATGCTCTAAATTTTCCTATATGAACAGTAGTCTTTGGAACTCTGAGATTGGAAAGAATTGCAGAGAAATGTGGAAAATTTCTGTCTGGGAAGAACAGCACATGGTCTTAAATGTGTTTAAGGTGTTTAAATGTGTATGCATTCTTCTAAAATAAGAATTTTTTGTTGCATATTGCACAAAGAAAAGTACCTATATTTATAGGTACTGCAATGAATTTTTATTTGACTTCAGTTAAGCAGTATAATGAACAGAGTGCAAATGATGCAGAATTCTTAACCCAGAAGTAAAAGACGTTAAACTTCTCCAAACCTTGTTGAGCTGCAGGTATATCAGAACCCTTTTGTGTTGGGCTCCTTGGATTACTTCAACCTGTATATCAAAGCTCCTATGGTCACCAGCAGCTGCTGAAGCACCTGGCCTTCTCTGGAGCATTTGAATTGAGACTTTGGGCTTCTGTGCAAAGGGTGCATCTTTCACCATCTGTTCTCTTTCCTCTGCTCTTTTGGTGTTGCACAAAGTGTTTTGAAGGAGAAGGTAGCAGGAAAAAAATGTATTGCTTCCCATTAAAGTGTTGTTGCCCTTCATGTAATTAAGAATAAGAAAATACAAAAATTCATTCATGATTTTTGTCCAGACTTGAATCATTAAGTTAAACCTATTTGGCTCACATGCTTCCCAGCAAAATCATTTGTTTTGATTTATATTCCTCATTTGAATGGCATAATGAATGCTTGGTCTGAATCCTATGTAGGACAACTACCAGGTAATGCTTCATCCATCTACATGTATGGAGGCAATTATGCCTAATGGATTATGAGATGAAGGGCTTATTGTAGTTCATTTGCAGAAGCATTGAAGAACAGATTTGTCTTTGTTTGCCTTCAAAGTGTTAGTAGCTCCTAGGGTTGTATGGTGAACAGCTGTTTTAAAAAGAAAAAGCAAAAGGAAAGCTGTGTGCTATGAAATCTGCCTTGTTTTTAGCATTCCAGGAAATCATACAATGATTTTGACTGAAACTAATCCTCACGCACATATCCTATAGGGGATTGTTTCTAGAGATAATTTCAATTATCTACAAATGGCATTGCATTTTACAAAGACAAATCTTGAAAACTAGTACTTTATGTCAGCAGCTGTAACCATAGCAAAGAGGTTTTACCCTGAGGTTGTTCTCCCTCCTTCAGCCAATTTCCACTCCTCGAGGTGACTGAGGTGTGCAATGATACAGCTTTTAACCTGCTTTGTGCAAAAGGGACAACATCTGTAGCATGCCCAGTCTCCCCGAGAAACCTGCCACCTGAAGAAATGTCTTTGGTTAGCTCTGCTTTGCACACAGGTGGGTATGCATGCTGAAGTAAAAGTTACAAAACTAAGAATCCTTTGTGTATAACTTACTCCCTTTCATTTTTTTCTATGCAAGTGGATCTGGACTACTTCTGCTAGAAACAGGAGACAAAAGTGGCAGCTGTGCTCTGGAGAGCAGGGGCCCAACACATGCTTTTATACTTTCTAAAATACAAAATTAGTACTTTTTCTGCCTGATCTTTTTTTCTTTTTGCTATAATTGCTACACTGCCCTATGTGGATAATGGCATTCACTGGTCACTTTAGGTAACTGCTTTGTATTTTTGCCCCTTCTGGTTTACAGCAGCAGCAGTTTAGCATTTTTTCCATTAAAACATTGTGTCTGTACACACACACACACACATATACATTTTTTAAAAAAACAATTTATATATATATATATATTTATATTTATATTTATATTTTATGCCTGTCTCAGCTACTGCAACTGCATACCACGGCACCTGTGAAAGGTGAAATTTCCATTATAAGAATTAAATAGGGTATAAAGAGGTACTAAACTAGTAGGAGAATTAAATGCTAGGAAAGACACCAGGAAAGCTAATGGAAATATTCACTTGAACAAAAGGAATATTTTCTGTTCAGAATTCTGAAAAGCATGAGTTGAGATGTTTTCAACAGTGAATTGGGTTGTTAACCGGTTTAATACAGTATAATCAACAGATTTGAATCTCCTCTGGTTTATACCCTATTCAGTCTCTGCAGTCTTTAGAAATCATTCACTAGTGAAGCTGCAATTCTTATGCAATTTAGTGTCATTCCTGACTGACAAGGTAAGTGCTTACTTTATGAAGGGGCAGTCATTAAAAGACAAAACTGGAATCTGAATCTCATTTCTCTTTGAGAGTATAGGGGTTTTTTTTAATGTACACTTGATATATTTGACCCCTTCATAAGTGGATGCTAGCAGCTTTCTTTGACGTAGATTTTTTGAAGGTTTCAATTTCAGTGACCATGAATTTCATTTTTTTTATTCCTGCTTTACACGTGCAAACCGTTCTCACGTGGCAGTACTTTCACAAATGAGAATAGAATCCAGAGGTGGCAGGATCTGGAAGTGCTTCACTCGTGGGAGGCCTTATTCCTGTAGCTGAACATATTTTATAAAAGCTTCATTGGGAAACACATGAACAGGTCTGTAAGTGCAGAAATAAACTTCCATTTGGTAGAGATTAAACAGGTCACTAATTCAAAACAAGGTAAACATCTGCCACAAGTACCTGTAAAATAATCACCATGAGATATTTCTAAGAGACTAAACTAAGGAGCGGCTGCTCTGTTATTATCAGTTTCTGAGAGTCTTTCTTGACTAGAAAATTGAAAATACAGGTTTTATGTCTTCCTTGCTTACTTGCCTCTACAAAAGTCAATATAACATGACAGTAATGATGTATTTTACCATCCCTCTTTTCCCTACTGGAAAAGATTTGGAAATCAGTAGGTAAAAAGAAATAGGACCCTATTGCAGGAAGCTGTTGGATGGAGCCCTTTGTGTTTATGAAATACCTGGGAAATTGGATCAGATTTTTGAAAGTATAAATCAGTGTCCTTCCCATGACTGCGTATGGAACATTTCCAAAAACACACCCCAAGTCTTAGATGTTATATACAGGATATGTCTATGCACTTCCTAGAAGAAAGAAACACTTTGTCTCTCTTTAAAACAAGCCTAGACTAGGAAAAGTCATTACTTTTCCTTTTTTTTCTTTTTTCTGAATACGTCATTCCTTTGACACCAACTGCATGCTACCTTCTGTTAACCCAGTTCTATTTTAGTAAGAAATATCTGAACCAGGAATTCTGTCTGGTACTTGCAGAAAATGCGATACATTTAATATTCTAAAAATGAACTTAGAATCTCATCAGAACCATTTGACATCCTGGATGTTGTGCCAGATTGTCCTAAATGTAACACTGGAATGAAATATATGACCCTTAAGGTAGTATACCAGTAACAGAAGAAATGTAAGGAGTTGCTTGTTAGGTCTGGTAAGATATTTTGAAATACCTAGCAGGATGTAGATAAGGGAGCTGTATTGAACTTGTATGTCTGATCTCCATGGGAAAAAAAAAAGAATAAATTCAGAAAAGCCATACTCTGAGGATTAAAAAAAAACCCCAAGCCCCTAATGTGTAACATATGAAAAATCAGCTTATTCTTTAAATGCTAATTAAAAATGCTGTCTGAGGACAGAACTGACTGCTACAGAACACTAGGACTAGCAGGGTTAATTTGTTTTTATACTTATTGCCATGCAGAAAATGTTGTTATGGAAACCAAATATATGTTATTTCTTAAATAAATATTCTCTCAAGGCCTCTGGAACAGAGGAAAGAAATTGAAGCTATTAGTGTTATTGTTGCTGTTAGCAGTCTGAAATCCCAAAGCTGGGATTCTAATTGAAAATCCACGGATTTTGGCTTCCTGGTTTTATAGTAAAAATGTGGAAATCCAATACCATTGTTATTTCCTTTTAAACACCATGAAAAACTGGGAATGGGTCTCCAAGATGCCTCTGCTTAAAAGCATCTTGAGGTTTTTTCTGGTTTGGGAAGCCTGCAAGCCAAGAATAATTTATGTAGAAATTCACCAAGTGAATTTTCCATATAATTCTGGTGTCTGTCAGATGTTTCCTAAATGCAGCTTGATCCAGATGGATGCTGAATAGGTTTTCTGAATGGATCTGGGCCCTCATGCTCATTGAAAGAATCCACACTTGGTTTTTAGGCTTTTTGCCTTTTATCCTGTGCACACTCACCAATCTCCAGAATTCAGACCAAAGCTGCAGGGCATTTTCTAGAGAAAATTTGCTACTCTAGAAATTTGTCATATGTATCTGTTATGGTACATAAATAATCCTGATGGAAAAGGGACACTCGAAGGACATTCCTGATCTTCTGATGTTGTAAGCAGTGGATGACAAAGATATGGTGACAATCAAGGCTTGGTCTGGGATATATTTTCAGGCAGTGACTCTGGTGAAGCATGACTGATGACTGAACTTAGCACAATGACTGGACTTGTCACTTGAAATTGTCAAGGCCAAACTGGTTCTTTCAGAATTCTTTGGTTTATTCATTATGGAGATGGAGAGGCCAGTCAGGATGTATGACGTGCATTAGTCCTTCCTGGGAACAGGTTTTATGGCCTTGAATCTGTTCCATTTTCCTTTTTTTCATGAGCCATAAGCAGCACAGAATTATTTATTTTGCTATTATGTACTAGGAAAACTCATTTAGAGAGTGAATGCATTGGAATCCAAAGCCTTGTATAGGTGTCTGTAATATCAGGAAAAAAAAAATCATAATCTTTTTAATGATGCATAATTTGGTTTTGGATATCCTGCATTCATGGAAACAAAACTCAGAATGAAACTGTTAGGAGCTGTCAATATGTTTTACGGAGTTATATTAAAACCAGCAGCTGTAATCCTTAAATTATTAGAGGAATATTCTTTAGAAGCAGACAGAAAATACTTCATCTGTATTATCCCTGAAGTGACAAGAATGTTATCAGAATTCCATCTCTAGTTCCAGACAACAAAAATTAGAGCAAAGCATTACAAAGGATTCAGGAAAGAGACGTGAAAAACCTGAACACTGTGGAAAACATGGCTTCAACTTTGTTCAGGCTTTTTGGGGGAAAGATTAAGAGGCAATTTGAGCTTCGTTAAAGCCTCCCTACTGAGGTGGTCTGAAGTCTGAAAATGTCTGTATATTTTATTGTATATTTTTTTTATTTTTACTTTTGAGCTGCAGCCTTAGCTAGGTACTTAAAACCTAGTATATTACAGCACATCACAGGGAGTAGTTTAGTCTTTTTAATCAAAAATTACCTGACCCTCATGCCAACAAATATTCATCTTCAGTAGTGCCTTATAAAATATATTGATTTTAAGCAGTCTTTAGGTTCTTTGCAAAAAGGTAGAATATTAAGAATATTTTCAGCATAAGAAGCCTGTGTTACTTGCTTAATATATTAAAAGTAAGTATTTTTTTTACTGTATGGTAACATGTCAGTGGAATCAGAAGTGTACATAGGCTGTCTCAGAATTCATTGCCAGATGTTTTGCATTATCCATGTAGATCTTTGTAGATGTTTCCTTGAAATGCAACTGTGATGTTGTTTGCATTGAACTTGTAGAGTAGTAGGCCAAAACACTATGTTGAAGGAAATTAATTTCTCTGACATTCTTCACACTGATTTAGTTGGTCATAACATGTTTTGCTTTAAAAGTCTCTTTGTATTTCTTCCAATTCCCTTTATATAAGCCTCTGCTATAAGTTTTAGGGATAATGAAAGTGTCGATTATAGGGGTATTTTCAGGTTTGATGAACATTAGTGTTATTCCACATTTGAAAAGCTAATACAAAAATGAAAACCAGCAAACAAGAATATAAATATGAAAGTGACTTCATGCTTCAAGAGTATATAAGCAAAGCCATATCATCTCTGATTTGTCAAGCATAACTGAGTCCCTCGAGGTGATTATGCTTGGCCAGTCAATCTGGTGAATATGCAGAAATACTGAGAAAAATATCTGAAATAACAGGTCTTGTTTTGGTAAGGTTTTGGGTATTCTTTATTTTTTTTTTCTTCAGTTTGTGCTGTTAACAGTCTATCAAATCTGACTAATTTCAAATTGCAGCTTGTATGAGAACAGCTTTCCCTTAGCTTTAGATATCAGATTGCTTCTCTTCCTACCTTAAATTTCTGCAATCGTTTTTTTTTAGGAAATTGTTTTGAGTATTATCCATCAGCTTGCAATTTTGCAAAATGGGATGTCACATCTTCAAATAAGCTTCGCTCTGTACGACTGTTTCCAGATTCATATTTTAGAACCTTTTATTCATCTTTAACTCTTGAATGACCTCTGTCAGCTGTCGCTGTAAGCAAGGGATCACTGTGCTTGACAGTCATTGTCAGTTCTGAAGAGATGTAAATTCCTGTGCCATATTTCACAGACCAAAAGACCCAACATGTCTTATCTGTGCAATAAAATCAAGGAATAAAAACAACCACCCACATGCACAGTAAATACTATTTCTGCAGAAAATAACTTGCCCTACTTACTATCTAAAACAGTCACAAATATTTAATGTGCTGCAAGATTAAAATAGCTCGAAGTGACATTTGGATGGCATAATAAAAGGGCTGGTGAAAGGTCCATATAGTCTGGCTTGGTGAGAGATTTTGTGCACAAGAGAGGCACAAATGTGGAGATTGTTGTTGACTGATGGAAGTAACTACTCAGCTTTTTGAGAAGGGAGTACATTTTCAATGAACCCAACTGGTTTTAAAAGCACTGGTGAGCAACAGAAAGGTTCCTAATACTTATAGCAAGATTTTTGAAAGAATAGTAAGATAAGGATTCATTTTAATTTAAAAAGTGATATTAGAAAAGGCCATCTGGCTAAATAATGTATTCATATCCTAAATCATATTTTCTGATTTCTGCAGTGAAAAGTAATAAATAGCAGTGTCTTTGTACTATTTGCCAGGGAATTTTTCACAAATCTGTAGTAATTAAATAATTTGGGTGTGTGGTATTGTTATACTAATTGGTGTTAATTGGTGGTTTTAAACAGGTATCTACTGTAGTGGTATTTGACCAAGACACTCAGAATTCAGTAAATCATCAGAGAACCAAATTATTTGAGAATGACTCTAAAATCTTCACTAGGTTGACAAACTATAGGATTGATTCAGAATTACATAATTCTCGTCTGTTTTTTTTTTCCTCAGTTGAAAATGGAGGAAAATATTAGAAGCCAAGACAATGCATTGGATGTTTAACATGATCATAATTTTTGAAAACTTCTGAATCATAAGAACAGATTGAACAAGTTAGACTGGTATTTAACTGTAATGAAAGATTTGGGACCCAACCATACAGCTTTATTGCTGGTCAGAAAACATCAACAGCCAAATCAAATTGTTAACTCTCCTGAAGTGTGCCCAGGTTTCTGTGTGCCTTGGTGGCCATGTATATATATATATAGAGAGAGAGAGAGAGAGATAGAAAGAATTGTATTCACATATGTTCAAGTGATTCATTTAATACATATATGTACACACATATAAATATATCTATTTATACACATATAAGTATATCTATTCTGATATTTTTTTCCCTCAGTTCAGGTTCCTAGGATGAGTCAGTATGTTTCAATGCTGTTAAATCCTTCTGTTGGGATGGTTTCTCAGGATGCTGGAAGACAGAGGTAGAGCAGAAGCAGCTCACAGATTCTTTCTTTCTTTTTTCCTTTCTGTTATACCTATCGTGGAGGAGCAGAATATGAGAGGGAATGGTGAGCTGAGCTCTCAACATTTTTCTCTACCGGTCTAAATTTCTTCTGGTTCTTTAATCTATAGGTTTACTGTGGAATCTTGCAGAATCTGGGATGCACATTCCCACTGATTAAGCGATGCGTTTTCTTTCTCATTTATTACTATGTGCTTCTTGATTTCTGTGTTTGCATAGAAGTAAGGACTAATCTGGTAAAACCTCTTTTCCCATTGAGAATCAGACAAAAGAGGGAAAACGGCTATTTCTGTAGCTTTTGAGGAATACAGTAAACGTAAGAATTAATAAGGGAAACTTTGTTAAAATGTGATTCACTCTTTTATGAATGGTACCTCCTGGAAGCAAAAAGGAGCTTAAAATTCATGACACCAGAACTGAGATTTGACAGCAAGTGGAACGGCTGAGACTGGTAACGAGAAATGTTTGATACCAAAAACCTAACAGGTGATAGCTGAGTGCTAACCTTTGCTTGCATTTTCATCTTCAGCCGTGTAGTTTCTACCCAAGATGTAATCCTAACACCCTGAATTTCATCACTCCCCCTTCACAATATTTTATATATTTTTTAAATTTACTTTTTTCACTAACTCTGGTCTAATTAGAAAATTAAGGTCTCTAAGTTGTATGTTGAGACTTGAGGGGCAGCCTGCTGTCTGAGGGAACTACTTTTCGTTTTCCATAGAAATAAAAACCAAAACAGTTTTAGTTTCAAACCTCAAAACACGTGCTTTTCCCATGCATACAGAGTAATTTAGCAACTGAAAGGTTTATTCTGTTTAGAGAATCAGAAGTATTGCAAGCTATGCACAAAATTGAAAATAAGAAGGATACTCTTTTACTTCCATGGAATCATTCATGACCTGGAGGAAATTAGCCCTGAGATCAGTGGACTGAGGAAAAGGTTGACATTTCTTTTTCTGTTTCTTCATCATCATACTGAAATGACAATTTATTCACCTTTTAAGGATGAAACTCTTATAATCCTACAATCATAGAATCATTTCAGCTGGAAACTCTCCTGCCGTGGTAAATAGTAAAACTTTGATAGGCTGGCATTACTGATTAATAAAAAGCTGCTTCTACAGGCCAAGATACTGAAATATAAGGCCAACTTAATCCCAAATGAGCAATCTTCATGCTAAGACTATTCTGCCATAAATTCAGAGATCTGTCTCTCATTGATGCCAGTGGAAATTCTCTGGCACACTAGAATAGTATCAGTCCCTAAAGAATTACATGATTTCGATACCAAAGGACAACTAATAAAAGAAGCATGTAACTGTTGAAATAAATTAATCATTTCAAAAACGTTAAGTGCCTTTTACACTGATGAAATAGATGTAAATTGAATATGGTATTGATTTTGGAGTAAAAATCCAGACAAGATTTTTCAGAGCAACAGTCTGAAGATACTTGTACAATTACATCAACTTAACTAGCAATTAGAGCATGAAAATTTAGTTTTGAAAGTGAAACAGAGAAGATTGCTAACGGTTTAAGATATACTCAAAAGGAAGGGCACAGGCCTTTCTCTTCCCCCACTGATGTGTCTTGTCCCATTATCACTGTTTAAAACACCCATGACTGTATATCACAACCACTGCTCTGTCTCCTCCTACCTTTTCCTGCCCTATTTATTAGGGTGTTGGCAAATTTCCAGCCCTCTCCAGCAGTGGTAATTCATTATCTGTGTATAGAACAGGGCAACCTATCAAGCTGTGAGATTAAATTGGTGATGAGAAAGTATTTTAGAATTTGTATTCAAATTACAAATGCATTTTTATTTAAAGTTCATTTTGAGATGAGATTTAGACTTAATTTTATCCATCTGTAGTTCAAAGTTTAAAGGGAAATTACCATAAGTGCACTCAAATGCCTTCTCTTTCCATTTTCTCGTTTATCAGCTCTCACAGAGAATGCTTGCTTGAACAAAACTACTCATCAACACTGGTCAGAACAGAAAAAAATTTTTTAATTCGTTTTCAATATGTTTCCTATGTTTCTTAATTTTTTTAAAACAAAAAGTCTAAACAGATCTGTTAGAAAAGCACTTTGGAATTAAAAATATATATTCCTTTTCAATCAACTTTGACATCTTTTAAGCTTCCTAATTATTTTTGGAAAAGTCCAGACTGGACAACCTTTGGGAAAAAAAAGAAAAGAAAAGAAAAGAAATGAAAAGAAAAGAAAAGAGAAGAAAAGAAAAGAAAAGAAAAGAAAAGAAAAGAAAAGAAAAGAAAAGAAAAGAAAAGAAAAGAAAAGAAAAGAAAAGAGAAAATTAGTATCTTAAGTGTTTTTTGGACTTGTAAAAATCTGAAAAAAAAAAAGAGAATGAAAATGTATCAGGCTAAGAGCAATGATGCTACTTATAGCATGGTTACTTTGGAAAATATTGTGCTGGAAAAAATTTTATATTGCTGGAAAATATCTGCAGTGTTGTGAAAGGCAAATAAGAAGCAAAACTCTAAGAGGAACCCCTTCTGATCTTGATTATAGTAGTAGTGTCACTAGAATAGAATCAGACTTCTACTAATACTTGTTTGGAAGAAAAAAAATCAGTCAACATTAAAATCAAATAAAAAACCCCTAAAACCCAAACAAACAAAACAAAAAAAAAAACACCACAGCAAACAAACTCTATTTAGCAGAATTTTATAAAAATTTCCACATACCAAACAGTGGAAAATTTGAAAGAAATCACTGGACCCATTCTTGCATAAAATTCTGAGTTGCACTTTTCTATAACACACATCGAAGCAGTTGCACGGCATTTTGAAATTAACATCCTTTATTATTGTGAAAAATCCTTATTCTACAAAAACATCACAGAGGATTAGCAAAATTCAAGCGGCTTTTTAATCGATGGAAGTGTGGGTATGACTGATGCTTTCAATACCCAGCAAGTTAAGAAATGCATTTGGTAAGAGCAAAGAGCGATTGATGCATAGAACCAAAAGAGTGGTCAGGTTCCGTAGATCCGTGCAAAAGGTTAGGTTGTTGTCTCTGTTGGAATAGAATGTGTGGGATCGTAGCTCCCATGGGATTTCACAGCCTAGTTGAATAGTCACTGACCTTTAATTTGTTTAAGTTTCCAAATATTGAGCTGAAATTTTGTAGTTGAACAGGAACCTCATCTTGTATTTAATTTATTATATTTGTTCAGCTGTAATTGCTATCCTCAGCTCTGCCATCTTCTCATGTGTAAGAGATTAAAGCAAACATAAAACTAAATGTTGGCTACAGAGACTCTTTCAATACCTTCACTAACACAATATAAATCTCTTCAAGAGAAGAGTTCTGTTTAACAAAGGTATTATTTTGTAACCCATAAAGTACATTAGAAAAATTCCTACTGCCACTTGCAAAATTCGGGGATTTGTGGCTTAGAGTAAAAAGATAGAATGAAGGTTGATGCTTTTAAAGTTCTGTGATGAATGTCATGATACAAACCAAGTGTAAATCTTGTGTGTGAACTACCTGTCCACTACCTTAGTAGCCATATACATAATTTGTGCCATTTTGAAATTACTGCAATTTCATGTAGGCTCCTGTGGCTGTGAAGACAATTCCAGCTTCACACAGTGCTTTCTCAGCAGTGCTCTTCAGAGGTTAACACTGCCACAACTCTGTAGCACTTCACTAAAGCAGCACTTTTTAGTGGATTACTCCAGGTGAAGATACCTTGCTGTTAGAAATGGCTCTGGAGCTTGAGTAAAACAATTGTGTTTCTTGAATCAAAATGCTGGATGTGATGATAACAGCAATGGCTGATTACCTGTTATTTACCAATAGCAGTTTACCTGTTCAGCTTAATGGTGTGCCTTATTTGAGACAATAACCTTTTTGAAAAGACGTGGAGGTTCACAGTTCCTCTCTGAGCTAAGCAGCTGTGTGTGGCACAACGGGTTTCTGCAAGGTCAACAACAGCTGGCAGCCTACCACTAATTTCAGTGTACTTAAGTGGTGAAGGTGACATTTGTAAAATGACTGGATAGTTTCTTGCAAGAACACTGAAACGGAGCTCTGATTCAGTCATTGGATTGCCCTTGTGTTTTTCTGTATTGTGTTAGATTTCTGTTGCAGAGCCTGGAGAAACTGTCATGCTTTGACAAAGCTACAAGTCTGTGGCAGATACCGATTAAAATAAATAGACCCTCATAACGAAAGCCTGCATCATTTTTCATAGCAAGATGTTCTCTTCAGATGCTGATTTATTAAAGACTTAGTCATTGTGTTTATTATGGAAACTTAAGATGTTTGCAATGATGTGGTTAATGAAAATCAGCAACTGCATTAAATAACATTATTTTTAAAATCAGTCTTTGGTAAGGTTGTGTATGCAAAGATCTCTTGTTCTATTGCTTACTGGAACAAATCAAGGAAACGTTTACAACAGACTCTTATCCCGATTACTATTTCAGATGACTCTCTTTTGAGAGCTATTGTTGAATGTACATCACTTCTGCTGGTTAACCCAAGGCAATTGTCACTGTTTCTTCTTCCAGTTCAGTTGATCACAGGCTGAGATGACTCATTTTTTTGTCCATCTTTAAAATGCATTTAGAGCTTTGAAAAAGACTTATGGAACACCAAATCACAAAAGAGAGAAATATATTTTGAACTGTACTATTATATCTCAAATATTGTCCTATTCTGAAATCTAAAGAGAAGGATCTAGTAATATAAATTTATTTATGTGTGGTCTTTTACAACCTGATGAAGAAATGGCAGCACACTGTGAAACTAGAGAGCCACCTCTAATTTCCATGTCACTTTGTATGATGATGTCATTCCCTTGCAAGAGAAGTAGTTTTTCTACAATAACTAAACTCTTCTGTTTAAGTGTATTTGCTGTATACTCCAGGGGTTTTTTTCAACATCAACCTGCATATTTCAACTAAGTGGAATATTTGAAAATCTTATTTAGTACTTATGTGATACCACAGGTCTATCAAATTTTTCTCTGTCCTGCAGATTTACAAAAACTCTGAAAATATTTTATAAAGTATATTATAAAGTGTATCAAGAAAAGATATGCCAACAGTTTTCTGCTTGTTGGTAGTATCTAGAACTAGATGCCTCAAAGGAAGCTGTAAGGTTGCTTCTGCAGGCAGAGGGATAATGTGATCCACATTAGGTCACAGTGAATCTTCAATAGATTAAAATGGCTTAGAATCTAAATCTTAAAATGTGGATCTTAATGATTTACTGCAATGTTGTTATCAAATTCATGGATAGTTACAAAACTGTACAGTTTCAGCTTGATTTTTATCAAGCTATTTACCTCTGCAACAACTAAAATAAAAACAGTCATTTTCAATTTTCTACTTTTTTTATTGTTGTGTCGTTAAAAAACCCTCAGACTCTAATATTGCTTTCTCTACACCATTTATCCTTATCTGTTTATTATATGCCTCCTTTGATCATTTTTATTGGCATTCTCTGAAAGCATGGCAGATAATTAATGGGTACAATTTTAGATCTGACTGAAAAAATTCCTTTGGTCAGAAAATTCCTTCCAATCAAAGTTGCTAAATATCTATTGATGCAATAAAAATATGATTATTTATTTCTCCTCTGAAACTTGTCTTTAAAAAATGTAATGCTTTACGTTAACAATGAGAGGTATTCTTTTAAATTGCTTTCAGAAATTTTTCTATAACTTGACATAGAAGATATTGACTTAGAGGTTTAGTTAAGACTTTGAATTGATGTAGATATTATTGACACAGAATTTTAGTTGCTAAAGGTCATTCATCTGCAACTGCACTTGATCACTTACAGAAAAAAAACAGTGCCTTCACTTGGGGATGCCTATCAGAACATTCTCCTGTCCATTTGTGCCATTGATTTGTGCTTTTTCAGACAGGCCCCATCTGAGAAAGGGGATGAGGAACAGCTTCTTGCAGTTTGTAAAGAGCTGGCACAGTACTTATAGAAAGATTCAAGGTATGGCTTTATACTAGATCACTACTGGGATGATTTCAAGGTGCCAAAACCAGAGTAAATCATTAGCAACATGCACTGAGAGCCCAGAAAACCAGCTGTTTCCTGGGCTGCACCCAAAGCAGAGTGACCAGGAGGGTGAGGGAGGGGATTCTGCCCCTCTGCTCTGCTCTGCTCTGGTGAGACCCCACTGGAGCGCTGCATCCAGCTCTGGGGTCCCAGCACAGGAAGGACACAAACCTGCTGGAGCGAGTCCAGAGGAGACCACCAAGATCAGAGAGATGGAGCACCTCTCGTACAGGGAAAGACTGAGAGAATTTGGATTGCTCAGTATGGAAAAGAGAAGGCTTTGGGGTGACCTAATTGTGGCATTCCAGTACGTGAAGGAGCCTGCAAGAGACGTGGAAAGGGACGTTTTATAGGGGGATGTAGTGACAGGACAAGGGGGAATGGCTGCACAATGAAAGACAGTAGGTTCACATTAGATATTAGGAAAAATTTCTTCCCTGCAAGGCTGGTGAGACACTGGCACAAATTGCCCAGGGGAGCTGTGGCTGCC